>UXUI01008023.1:2446-17739 GCA_900576705.1 Enterobius vermicularis
GATTACTCTGAACAGTAGGACTGAAAACTTGGTTAAACCAACAGTTAAACAGTTAAACTGTTTGTTGTTTTGAGCTGTAACCTCTTTTCGGAACTTATTCTTACTCGAGTAGGCTCTTAAATTAAAGATCAAGTATGTGATACTCGTTGAGATATATAATATTGGAAAATCAAAGATGTTCAGCTAGTCAGCTTAACTGAATTATCAATCTTTAAACAGAACTAAAGTGCCATGCTAGATGTCTGCTGGAACTGTTAAGATATGGATCATGAGTATTCTTAGTGTAGTTGTGCTGAAACTTTGAAAACTGTTACTGGCATTTGTTCACATTTGATATCTTTTTTTTTCAGGTTTTTTTCAGTCAAGCGTTTTTGGAGTTTTAATAATCAACACCCATAGCATGTACTTGTTAGATTACGAAGACTACGGGACGTTTCAAGAGTTGTTTAGTGGCTTAGTGAGATACTGTTTTTGTGACCGGCAGCCATGCAAGTAAATTTGGTCTTTCAAAAAAATATCTAGTTCGAGAATTTACGATATAATTTTATACTTTACATCGGTCAGGCTTTTATTTGTTGTCCTTACTGCTAAGCGTTTATTTTCTAATGGGTAGTCATAAGTGGTTCTTTTAGCCTAATTGATTGCAAAAAACCCAATGTTATTTAACGGTTAGAACAAAGCTTTTTTAACCGTGTTTCAAATGATTCATTGTAATGGTTATCTTTTTCGACAGGTATACACTTTTCACATCTTTTACTTCTATAGTTTACCGTCTTTTTTTTTCCTGTCACTGACATAATGGTTCGTATGGATATGGATGAGTTTATTCATCGTACTGTTCATGCAGAAGGGTAAATTTTCAAATTTCAAAAGAGTAAGGGAGAAGAAAAAAAGCAATGAAAAGGTATTCTCTCGGATTGGTAATCTGCGCAACCGGTATTTTACGAAATCTATTTTCTTCCGTTGAAATATTTACCTTGAGATTGGTTAACGGTGAATGAAGGAAGAAAGTTTGTGCTATTTTTTTGTTAGAGAGAAAATCAATGAGATGATGGAAATTGAATAAACGAAGGTTTCAGACAAACTTTAGCAGCATTTAAATTGTTCATGTTTTTCTGTTCAATTTGACTATATGCTTGTCAAAACTTGAAGAACAGTTTGATACTAGCGGTTATATTATTACAGAATCTCAATTTAGTTGTTAGGTTTGTTTATCGTTGTTTGCTTTCCAGCGATTTTGAGTAAATGAATATACTTGTGTTGATGATATAGAAGTAGAAATTCTTAAGCTGTTTAATTCGATGATAGGATCTGCTGAATATTTCATGCAGCAGGTAACTGAACAGATATTCAGTGACCACTGTTATGGTATATTGGTGTGGTTCACTGTATCAGCCGGTGATATTTGTTTTGAACGAAAAAAAAAAAGAAAAGAAAGGGAAAGAAAGGAAATGAACGACAAGGGAAGGAAAGAAGAATTTGTCTGATAAATTATGTAGTTGAATAGGTGTTTTAGACTGCTGTTTCTTTGTTCGTTTTTCTATTCTTTCTTTTGTACATGACATATGAATTTTTGCTTCTGAGACAGATAGCGCTATCGATGAGGTTGAAAAAAAAAAAGAACAAAAAAAAAGGTGCGCAATTCTTTTATTTCACCTTATTTCGTCTCGTACTAATGGTGATTAATTAAGAAAACAGAATGAGTTAGGCTATTTTTACTCTTTGACAATGTTTAAATTTTTCCATTATTTTTTACTGTTATTTTTTGCTTTTTTGCTCTTTTCCTTCCTTCGCTATGACTCATAATATCATTTGGGTTCTTTTGCCTTTTTTTTTTTCTTTTGCTTGATTACGCATGTGCTCATTGTTAATTGTTGTCGGTTATTTATGTTGTTCAGTGGTTCCATGCCAGTCACCAGTCACTACTCAGTTCAGGGACAACGAAAATTTTGCACATTTTACACCGTCATCTTTTTTTTTCCTGAAAACCGTTCTTGGAAGGACATAAAAAGATAATAAAAGAGGTTGAAAGAGAACGGAAGGGAAAGAAAAAGGTGAGGAAAAAAATAGTTGTTTCCCGTTTCTTTTTATTCACAACTATTTATAATAATATTTCTAGCTGTTTAATTACTACGGTATACTTATTGAGAGTATAAACCAAACTAAGGATAGGTAGTCATTAGTATTTGAATATCCCGTTTTATCGTTTACCGCTGTTTAACTGCAGACTGACGTAGATGTTAAATTGATTGAAACAGATAGTTTTTTATACATATCAGGTGCTTCTAATTCGATGTTTTTATAAATATATTTATTCTGCTATCTATATACCGTTTATTTCCGCCAATACTGCAGATGTATAGTGATATCAGTTGAAAGCACTCAGTTTTTTTTTTTTTTTTGTTTGCAAATTTAAACCCTTTTTTTGATTTTTTTTTTCATTAAATAACGTTAAGCGAAACATTACAATTATATTTTGTTGTATCGGTCTGTAGTTTTTTGGTAAATTTTTTCGTTTTTTTTTTTTTTGTATCGGTCTACTACCACATATTATCAATCAGTCATTTCATATTCGTCATGATTTTTGTTCTCACTTTTTTTTTTTTTTGTTGTTCGTACAATTAATTTTTATTCAAATTTCTATTAGATAAATTTAAATGGATATATTTAAGGTATGATAATGTTGTTGTATATATCATTCATAGTCGCTTAAAGCAGTAATAAATATGGAACGGCCAACTCCAGCTCCAAGAGTTTTCCTTAACAAATGTAATCAGTATAAACCACCGGTACCAGAACGACATTTTCCAACCAGTTCCAGTTGTAATCCGGAATTAGCAACAACAGCAACTGCAACAACAACTAGTACTACTACAACAGCTATTACTACTGGAGCTTACTGTGATAGTGTACCAAGTACATCTGTAGAAGCTTCTGTATCAGTGACAGCTGACTGTCCAACAGCACTAGCACCTCCTCTAATACCAAAGAAGCCAGAACGTCTTTCATCATTATATGCAAATCCCACTGCTAAGCCGCAGTCTATTTGCCAAAATCGAAGGTCCAATGAATTACAACCAAAAATTTCACCAGTAACTGAGCCACCAGTTCTTGATAATAATTCATTGCTAAACATCAAAAAATTGGATGATAACTGTTATCCATCAGTACGGCCCCTTGTTCCTGCACGACGAACTATTTCGCCGTCCACTTTAACGAAATCGCCGTCCCCCAAGCCGAGTACAGTCGAAGAAGGTATATGAGACCTTTATCACATAATATGTATAATGTTTCGTTCCACGTATCCCTTATTCAAATTTATTTCTTTGTTCAGTCTATTTTTAAGGAACAGCTACCATTTTCTTGCATACACAGGCATATATATATTTATGTATATAGTAACAAAGCAAAATTTGTAGCAGTCATCAATGACAGGACATAAGGAAATTGAGGTTGGTAGCTCTTAATGAGGCGGGAAGAGTTATGAATGGAAACTTTCAGGTTTTTAGCTGCTGCAATTGTTCAATTTCGTAAAATGATAATTTATAGAGAGCATAGTTAATGAAAACGGTTACTCTTTGGTAAGCAGGACGGGGAAAGATGAATCGGAATTTGGTTTTTCGCAACGAGACGATGTTCAACGAACAGGTAATTGTCTCTGATGCATACTTTTTGTCCCTTATTTTTCACTATTTTCACAACCATGATTCTGAAGTTCTAGAAGAAGCGGTCAAGTACTGCGTCCTTCCTCTGCTTGTTTTGACTGCAAGAACTGCTGTGAATAGTCCTTTAAAGATCACAGTTTGTTCACCGTGCACATTGTTTTAAATTTTCTGAATTTTTGTGTTACGTGTTACGTGTTTGTATTTCGTTTTAAGCTGAGAAAATTCTTTTTCTGTAGAGTCAAATCACTCACTTATTGTTGACCGTGAACCATTGTTCTCCGAACTGCAATCGGAATCATCGACAAATTCGAGTGTTAGACAGTCCGTTAATCTAATTGATTTTGGCGATGATACCTCAAATTTGGGGATGTTACCTCGCCTGACTGACGACGATGCGCTTGACGGACTGCGGAATCCACCGTATAAGAAAGAATCCAGTAGTCAAATGGACATATTTTTTGATCAACAGCCTAGTAGTCCTGACGGTAATTGAAAACAAATTATTATTGTTATTATTTCATTTATTCTTTTACCAAAAAAGTTACTTTAGTGGATGAAAACAAGGATTTGTTGCTGACAGATACCAGTGAATATGGAATCTGGAATCCTCGATATATTAGTTTGGAAGAGTACAGAAGACTTGTTGAAAGTTTGCCACCGTATATCACTAAAAGGTGAGTTAATCTGAAGTCTTTTTTCTTTTTTTTCGTCGTGTGTTTAGTCACCTTTCTGTTCAGAAAATGCGACTTTTTTCCTTGGTATTTATAGGGAATCCCCATCTCCGTCAAAATTCTATGTTGACGCAGATAACCTCGACAAGGACTCAAAAAAATCGTCTTTGGCTGAATCAGAGAGTGCAGTAGAAAATGAGAGGTCGGCTTCAATTGATGGAGAATCTGTCTGTTTTTCTGGATATGTTCGTTTAACTGCGCATAAAAAGGATCGTGGTAAATTATGGGCTGTTTTACGTTCCAATAAGCTCCAATTTTTTAAAAGCGATGAAGAGGTAAATAGTTGGTGCGGTACTGCACATTATTCTGTGGGCTTTTCTTTAAAACTAATAATTTATAGAAAAAAATTTATTTTGCACTGGACTTCTAGAGTTTAGTTTTGAGTTTTAGTCTATATACCTCTAATTATCTGTTCCAATAAATGCAGATGTTTCAAAAAATTTGCCAAATTTTTTGCCTAAATTCAGGAAGCAGGCGTTGTCTTGGGGCCCTATGATCTTAAAAATGCTGTCTATATTGGTCGAAATCCTAAAAATAGAAATAAGATTGACTTATACATAAAGGAAAATTCGACTTCATTGCACTGGAATCATCTGGTTATAGAATCTGAGAGTCCAGAGCCTTGGCTGTTTTTGATTGCAAAGGTAACTGCTTTCAGCATATTTTTTTAATCAAGGAGCACTTTCAATCTTATACGGATAAAATCGACATAATTTGGTACTGCTTCGATCGTTTGATTAATAACCTAAAAACTTCAAAGGGTATAGAAATCTGTTGAAACATTTTTCTTCTGCTTTAAGAAAACACCCACCGCTTCCAAATATTTTTGCTAATATTTTTGGATAGGATACTGTTATGCTTGCTTTCCTCGTTATTTTCTTCTGATGGCAAGGACTTTCAGTGTTTTATGCCGAAACACGACACACTTAGCCACAGTGTTGGTAACATTGATGCAGGTGGCTTTGTTTGGATTCGCCAAGGAGTGACTTGTCCTTGGTCCGAAGGATGGATGTATCTTGATCAAGTATCTTCCATTCTGTTGTCTTCGCATATTTTAAAACAAGAATTTGAAAATAGGTCAATAACATGTAAAGAACTACTAAAAAATATTTAATTTTAAAGAATGTGTAGGTATGGGATATAGAGCTAGTCAAAATGATGTGGAGGGTGAAAAATGCTACAGCGAAGATTGTGAAATACAACTTTAACGTAATTCGTATTGATTAAATTTTTTCAACAGTTTCAATCAAATAAAAAACTACAAGTTGACGAAAAGATCATCTTGAAGTAATGGTTTTTTTTTGCATTTTTATTTTTCTGGCAAAGCAGGTTTTATTTGCGTCTTGTACTCATTTCTTCTTTTTTTTTATTATTTTAGATTTTTGCAACTTATGCATTGTTTTTAGCGAAAACTTTTTTACGCATTAGAAAACAGTACGATGCTTTTTGAACTCGATGTTAGGAAATTTATTTCAATGAAGAACGAAGTTGCGAAGGTGGATTGGTGTGCTTCTGTGGCGGGACTACAGAAAGGACCATTTTTATTGACTTTGGAAGGATGGTACGATCTTTATAATATTGTTTTCATTTTTATCTCTTCAATGACGTAGCAATTTGTAGCTAAAACAAAGTACTTTCTTTTAGCTCTCTATATGTTCAAGCAGATAATGATGTGATTACTAGTCTCTGGGCAGGACTTTTGAGCTATGAGATGGAGAGGAAAAGTAATAAATTGGAAGATTATAAACTTACTGCAGATGACGTTCCTGTGATTGTCGACAAGTAATTTTCATTTATTAACAATGCTTCAAATCATTGTGATTAAAAAAGCATGATAACAGTGGGAACATTATCGCGCTCTATCTGCTAATTCGTTTAATATTTGTGAAATTTAAGCAGTTTTTTAAGATGTATAAAATTTATCTCCACGTACGGACTATTCCAAGTTGGCCTATATAGACGTAACGGTACTGCCAGTGAGGCTCGATCACTGATGCAAGACCTGCAAAGAGGTTATTTTTGTAATCATTTCTGTAACTTGTATCTCACGGTTTTTTCACTTCCAAGTATCTTTTTTAGATCCATTCAGTGTTCATATAACTCCTGGCAGTGAGGACATGGTAAATGTTGTTGCTGACGTTCTCAGAAACTTCTTTCGTCAGTTAGAATCACCTTTAATACCAGAATATGTTCAAGAAAAACTTTTGGCTGTGCATGAAAAATCAGGTTTTATAATTTATATTATTAGGATGTACGGCAGCTAGTTACGGGGAATACTAATAACTCATTTGTTAATGCAAATAAATTTTTTATGTTATACTTATGACTTTAAACTTTTTTAATGACTTTTGAGGCGTCGATAAATCTGATAATTATCATGAAGTTCTTATGGGTTTGTCTCGTGTACGACTGCAAACACTGCGCCGAGTTCTAAGTCATTTGAGAGATGTTGCGGAAAATTCGACTTCAAATCGTGCAACAGTTGAAAACATTGCTAAAGTCTTTGGTCCTACACTCTGCTGTGTAAATCAGGTTTCTGGCGAACATTGTTTTCAACCCTTACCTTGAAAGTCTTTCTTAACTTACCTTATTAATACTGTTAAAATTGAACGCCAAGATTTTAGACCGACAGTGAAGAGAAGTTCCGATCATACGATAAAACAGTCCAACACGTTAATATAATTAAAGATCTTTTGGTTAACTACGCCAAAGTGTTTCGTGTTCCTTTGCGGGAAATGCATGCTAGATCACAGATGGGTATTTTGCAAACCAAAGCAAATTCTTCTCAGGTATTTATAGGGAAATCTGTTAAACCTATGCTAAACCTAAATTTTCTATTTTCTTTTTTCAACCGAACTGTTTTATAGGCAAGGGCTGAAGGTTTTTTGGTTCCTGTACATCTTATGGAGAAAGATAGTCATACGTTTAACGTTCAGTCATCTTCAACAGCAGAACAGGTAGATTCATATTTTTTAAGGTTTTGTTTTGATATTTCACAAAATTCGGTTTACACAGCACTTCTTCTGCAGGCTTTGATTAGTTTCTTTCGCTATTCGACTTAAATTTAGGTATGCGAAGCGGCTCGGGGTAGACCTAGTTTTTCTGACGAAGGTTGTGGGACAATGTATGCACTTTTTGAGGTGATTATTTCTTGTAATCTAGGTTTTCTAATTTTCCTAAAGTTTTATTTTAGTTTAGCGTTATATTCCAAAATTATGCTTTTTGAATAACTAAAACTTTTTATTTAATAAATTTTAAAGGTTGTAAAGACTGGTCAGTTAGAGCGACGGGTGGGCTGGAAGGAGAAGATAAGTAGTATGGCTGCTGATCGATGGCTGGACTGGGATCCTTCAGACTGTTATCTCATTTTCAAGCGTGATTTTATGCCTTTTTCCTTTGAAGTAAATTTTTTCAATGTTAAATGTATTGTTATGATGATTATTAGTAACAGTTGATGGTAGTTATAATGTAACTGGTTCTACATAGCTACTAAAATGGAACCAAACTGCAATCGGTTGTAACTAGTGTTTTAAGGAAAGAAATGACTTTTATATAATTATTATTTTTTTTTTGTTATGAATTAACTTTTTATACTCTAGACATTCAAATGGATGTGTCGGTTGATAGCGCAAATATTTATCAAAGCCTTTTGGGGACTTGTTGAATATTTTAAACTGTTTTTAACTAAGAATAAATTAGGCAACGATTTAGGTGTCGTCGTAAGACTATTTATTTTTGTTTCAGAACCTAAATGCGTTCGCAGATGACGCAAAGATAGCTGAACCTGGTTCAAAGTCATTTAGCACATGTCATTTGAAACTCGAGACAGGCAAAACTATTGTCTATTGCAACAAAGTTAGTTTTTAATTCTTGCTTTTTTATTTCTTTTCAAACCAAAAAAACTTTTATTAAGAAGGAAACACCTACCAAATGTTGAATTTTTCTGTGCTCACTTTAGATTTCTTTTTCAGTCTTACAAGCCAGTCACTGATTGGCATGTTGATGACGTTATTTGGTACAATGGACATGAAGCTAGTCGGAAGCCTCCATATCCGTTCACGTTAACATTTTTTCAGTTCAAGAAGAACTTTAAATACAAGTCCAAGTACATCGGGTATTGCGTAGCATTTCGGGATAATTTGTCTCGTATTAAGTGGCTTAACGCAGTTCTCAGCGCGCAACGGAATTTTTTACCTCATCCTTTCGTATGGCCATCTTGAAAATTTAGTGCATTGCTCTTTCGGGCTAAATAATTCTCTATTGTTTTTTCTTGACTGGAAAGTCAGTTTCGATACAAGCTGATTTTTTCTTTTTTTGGATGATTTTTTATACACAAATATACGTATATATATAAATGTATAATTTTTGAGATTGATGCTTTTTTCTGGGTAGCTCATATCACGATTAATCAATTTCAAGTAATGTGTAGTAACGACTTTTGATTACAAATCGTAATATTTTTTTTTTTCCTTTCTTTTTATTTTAATCGTAGGCGTTACAATATAAATTTATACTAATTTTTTTCAGGGTCTTTATAGCTCTGCATGTAAGCTTCGGGTTTTTTTCTTTCCGTTGTTTGTTGTTTTCAATTGTGCTTGTTTATTCTTCATGAAGCGGGTTAGGTTTGCGTATGAAAGTTTTATTTATGTTAGCTGTATACTGTGGTGGAGGTATGAATGGTTTATACTGGAATTTTCGTTTGTCTCTTTTTTTTTATTTGTAGATGAGGAAAAAAGCAGAGAAGAAGAAACAAAAGTTTTTGATATATCTGTTCTGTTAAATTTTTTACTTTTTGCTGTTGTACATCGTGTTCTTGTGTAGTTTTTCTTGTTGCTTCTTTTGTGTTAATCTGTCATCTAATGTTTCAAAATTGTTTTCCTTATTATTGGTAAGTTACACTTCATTTGCTGTCTTATTGTAATTAATAGTCAAAAGAGGAAATAACATCTATGTTTTTTATGGAAAGGTTTTTTCTTTTTGGAATGTTAAGGTGTTTTATTTTATTGCTGTTGCTTATGAATAGGAATGAAATGCCATAGACACAGTTCAGTTATCGGTCAACAGCAACTGAACCTAAGCTGGATATGGTTGAGTTTACTCAATCTGCAGTGTTTGACCTATTAGGCAGCTCTCTCATGGTTATCTGTGCTTTAAATTTTTGGTATTCAACATAGTTATTTTGTTCATATATGGCTGTTTAAATTTTTTGTCTATTCTTTTTTGCTTTATAAGCTAATGTTTTTTTAAGTGTAAGAATTCACTTATTTTATTTTTTTTTTCTAAAATATTTTTTCTTTATATTGACCTATCATTTTTGTTGCCATTTATTTTTATCTTCTTGTGAAAACTGGAAATAAGTGTTTATTGGCAGCGCATATCAGTGATAAAACTTGTATATCTGCTGGAACAAAAGATGTTACTTGAAGTTTTTATCAATCTTTTCAGCGATAATATCTGTATGATATGTATCTTATAATGTTATTTTGGAATCTGTGATCTTCTTGTTATAGCCGTCGGGATGCAATTCTGCATATGTTCCATTTATGGTCGTGAAATTTGTATTTTATATTTTTTGGAATAAAAAATGTTTTTGTCATTAGCTATTATTGTTAGTACCTTTCATCACTGTAGGAAAAAAAAAAAGAAGAAATAAGAAAGCATCTTGCAGGAACAGTTATGCTGTCATCTTTGAATTCGGTTATCTATGTTAATTTCCCAAACTTCAGCATTTTTTTGGCATTGATGCATTGGATATCCGTCATAAAGGCTAATGCGCATCTGACAGGTGCCTGATAGACGTTCCGGAGCAAACTTAGCGCATATTCACTAATTTTGTTCCAAGTGATTCAGATTTTTGCATTTTAGTTGCGACTGGTTAGTTGGTGTTATTCATGACTGAGATCAGTTGTTTCTTCCATTTGGATCTTAGTTTAAACTCAACGATGTAGAAGACTTCAGTGGAGCTGAAATAACATTGTTATGACCTTAAAAACAATAATGATATTCGTGCTGACGGTCAAAGTAGAGAGAACTGGTCACTGGGAAAGGAACTGGTGCTCTTGACAACAGATCTATGTCGTAATTCTTTAAAATTTGGCTTATGTTTTGCTTCATTTTACACTAATTTACAGTAATGGAGGTTAACGGAATATGTAAAGTCTACCGAACAATCAGTGCTTTTGAGATTTCGCAAGTGATGCATAAATGCTACTGCAAAAAAGAAAAAACAGTGGTGTATATTTTTCTTTGTAAGTGTTTCTAGGAAACTGTTTTTGAACTTTTTGAGCAGTTAGATGAATGAAGAATGCTGATCAATAAATGCTGTTGATTTTGGAAAACCAGTGGTTTAGCCTGAGTATGTCCTGTCGAAGGCAGTAGCTTTTTATAAAGTTTCAATAATTTATAGATTCAATTAGAGGTTCTGAAGTGTCAGTTAAAAAAGTTTCTTACATTGAGAATCTAATTCATCTGCCTTATATTATCTGCCTCTAGCGATTGCTGAGCAGCAATTATACTCGTCAGTAATTCAGGGAAACTGTTGCTACTAAAGATTTTTAATCTTTTAGAAAGAACCATACAGAACCATACAGGTACAGAGCACCAAAAGAAAAAGCGGTTTTACTGAAAAGATGATGCAGTTGATAAATTCACTAATATCGGCAGCTTTCAAACAAGATATCTAGCAATAAATTCATTGATCAATATATAACTGCCATTTTGTAAGCTATCAATACTTTTTTTTATTTATAATCATTTGTAACTGGTACGAATAATCAGTAGAAAAATAAATTGGAAAAATTAGTTACATTATTGACTAAACGGATAAACTGTACTATTCTTTAACCGTATGAAACTTTATTTTGGCAACAAAATTATGTAGAAAAGACGATTGGATACAAATTTTTAGTCATCATTATTACCACTACTATTATTATTGTGAAAATTATTATCATTGGAATCAGCTGAAAGTCTGGAACACACCGTTTTGGTTAGTTTCCTACTGCCATTAATGGATGAGTAACGACGATATGAAGCATAACTGTGTTTGTTGTATACAACAGACCAAAGTGGACATCCAGTTGTTGTTGTATTGCCGCTTATGCAATTTTTGGCGCTTTTATTTATTTGTTTTGCACTCAATTTTTACACCATCATTGTATGGCAATTTCCGTCTTTTAAAAATACCTTTATTTGGTAATATCTTGAGAGTTTAGGGCGTAAGATTTAGGAAGAGGCGAGAGGGATGGGAAAGAAAGAAGAAAAAATTTTTGGTTGTTTTTGCCTTTGTTTTTTAATAAAAAAATTTTCTTTTTATTTGAAGCTCTTCAAATACACTTCAATGAGATAGACGATCACAACGATTACAGTCATTGTTGTTAACATAAGTAGCAGTCGTCTAATCAAACCGGAAATAAGAGACGAACATTTGTTGATGATGACAATGAAGCAATGTTCTTGTTCAATAGATTTTTTTGAATGACCGCTTGTGTAAGCGAAAATTTATCGTCGTTTTCGACAATTATTATAAGTAAACTTGGAAGTGGCTAAGTGCCTCAGAACAAAATTGTCTCTTTAAAAGCATCGATGACATTTACCGTTTGACCAGTCATACAAATTAAGGTCATCGTTAGCGGTCGTTAGCAGCAAAATTCAACTATCCGCTTTAACGGCAGTTTTTACATTGCAGATAAATGTTGACTGCAACCCCGTTTCCTCTAACAATTCTGCTTTTTTTTAAAAATAAACTTCTTGACATACTTTAATCGTTTAACGAAACTCTATCTAGTTATGATTATTGTAATATGATTCTTGAATTGTCAACGATTTTACTGATAATCAGATTTCAGTTGCTGAGAATTAAAA
The DNA here is from genome assembly GCA_900576705.1 of Enterobius vermicularis. Taxonomy (NCBI): domain Eukaryota; kingdom Metazoa; phylum Nematoda; class Chromadorea; order Rhabditida; family Oxyuridae; genus Enterobius; species Enterobius vermicularis. The sequence continues at coordinate 14,706 of UXUI01008023.1, forward strand.
CGTTATAAGAATAAGGCTGTAATGAAAGATATAAGCACGTTTGACTAAGAATATTCTCGATGAAGAGATTGTTAACCATATGTGCTATATATTTATGTTGCGCTTTGCTTACCAGTCTTTAAACGTTTGATCATTTGTTTCGTAATGCAATTTGTTTCTAAAAATGCTAGATACTGGTTAAAAGTTCGTTCGGCTAACAATTTATAGTCACAGGTTACCGGGTTATTGCATGATTACCTACCAAATTATTGAATTAGATTTTTTAAAGTTAAACTTAAAATCTTGCAAGTGTATATAATGGTATATGTAGGAACTTTTGTTACCTTTGATTTTAATAAAGAAAATGTGTTCGTAAAGCACCTAAACAACAGGCTATGATAGATTAAAACTGAAACCATTCAAACAACAGTTTCTAAGATTTGATGTTTAAAGAGTAGCTGACTTCTATGAATAAGACGAAAACAGCATTATTTATGCAAATCAGTGTTACTTTTTTTTGCAAAAAAAAAAAAAGTTGTTGACTATTTGTATGATTTATAAAGAATTTTAAAGAGTTGTAGTTTTACAAGTGTTGCTAACCAATGTTATTGAGTAGTGGTTAACCTGTAACCACAATAAGCATTTCTAAAGCTAAACATATAACTGCTGTATTTCAGCTGGTTGTTTTTGAAGTATTACTAAATGAAAATAACTTAAAAATATGGGAAGATATTTGAAGGTATTTCCTGTAATTTTGTTGAGGTATATAGTTTTATCTACTGGGTTGCAAAATTGACGTCACTTGTACGGAATTTGACAATTATTTTTATAAGCTTACATTTGGTTATATTTGGTCGTTTAGGTGTTCACATAATGAAACTCCTATTGGTGCTGCTAACCGGTCTAACACAGATTAATGGTATTATTGATTCGCCATGGTACCATACTGTTTTTGAAGAAACATCACATCCGTTTAGCGATTTCTCATGTGAGAATGGTAAAAATTCTTTGCAAAAAGATTGGCTTTAAAAAACCTCTTTTTACAGTGACTGATACTTTTTTTTTTCATAGAGATTAAAGTTTGGAAAGAAAGCAGAAAGAAATAAGAAGTAATTGTGCTCAAATTATTATTATAATTAACTGGAAAAAAAAAGTACAAATTATTTGCAGACATAAATACCAAAACGTCGTCATTGTGTTTCACCACTTCGGATTGTGAATTTGGCTTAAGCTGTTTTCAGTCAACTACCAAAAATATGGGTTGCTGCATGCCAGGTAAATAATTTGGTTGTTTTGATTACACTGTTTTATTGGTACTGATTGCCGAAAATAAACTGCAATATTCGGCTTTTTTTCTTTTTAGTAAATGTATTTTTCGGTAAACAGAATAAACAGTACTGTTGTAAAGCAGGATTTTTTTCTTTCAGCACTGAAACCAAACGAGACAGGATGCTTGATTAATGAACAGTGCAAAAGGGCATGTGAATCGACGTATTGTGATCAGACTCAAACACCGTCCAGATGCCTTTGTGAACGTGGCAGTCATTTCCTATTTGATAAATGCTGTAAAGCTTTCTTAATGTTGCACTTTTTAAACCAATAATTTATAGCAAGTTGAAAAAAATTGAAATTTTTTTGTATTAAAAAATAATTTGCAGGGGAAAAAAGAATACGCTTTATGTAATTTTACCTTTTTTTGTAAATATTACCTTTTTATTTTGCATACGTATTAAAAAGTAAATTAATTGAGAATATTGTAAACAAAGAGAGCAAAAAAAAAAAAAAAAAGGGAGAAAAAATTTAATTTTTGATGGCGTCATTACTGGGTGAGATTTAGCACTTAGGGTAAAAATGGGGAAAACTTGTCTGCTCAGAGATCATTTGGTCGTGAGAGCAAAGTTTTTTTTTCACGTTTGGTCTTTGGTCCTTAAATTGTTTTGCGTTTAATTTTAAAATTATTTTTTTCATAAGCGTAATAATTATAGTAATTGCTTGTACTAACGATAGCAGACATTAATAGGCGGTGATCGAGAGTAGAATTTTATAGCATAGATTTTACATTTTAGCATCAGTTGATACTAGGTGAGTAAATTTGACCAGTCGAAACTTTGGTCGGTATAGGTGCAGGTGGCGGTAGAGTGGTACTGAGTGTAACAGCGGAGGAAAAGGGTTTATTTTGTTTCATTCATTTTTCCTCCATATAATTCATCTGTTCAATGCTAACGGACAAGAGTTTTTAGTAGATCTAAAATTATGCGCATTTTGTCACCGATTTGGTTAACAGAATTATGAACAATAATGTGATCAAAATCTGTCTGTTACCGTCTATCTTTATAGGGAAAAAATGTCCAGAGTTTGCATATTCAGAACCTCGGGTTGATTCATCGGGATTTAGTGAATGTATACTGAAGACAGACATGAAGACAGCGATGTTGTATATGCGAAGACATCGTCGGCAGTTGCGAAGCATCTTTTGTTAGCAAAGAAGAAGTTATTCGATTATTAAGGTTTTTTTGACAATTTTTTTTCTTCCAATACAATCCAAATAGAATTTTCAACGAACGGCAGTAACAGCAACACGTATCTCCCGTCGCGGTTATCGTTTTTTGATAGAATTGCTGTTATCACTGGTCCATGAGTGGACTATCAATGATTAACGATACGATCACCACTGTATCGGTGTGACATATGGTTTTCAGACACCTACATTGAATTCATATAACGTTGTACAGTAATTACAGTGGAATACTGATAAGTTCAGTGCTGTTTTGTATCTAACTTCGTGAAGGTTATCAAAACGTGTTTGGCAGTAACATAAAGAAAAGTTGTAAAGTAAAAGATGAAATTTGGAAGTGTTTTATAGAAAATACGATAAAAATTTCAAAAAATTCTCGAAAGATCGGAATTTTCTTATCTTAAAAACATTCCAAAAATACTGCTGTTATACTTTTATGCTACTTACTTCTCACTGTTATTTTGATTGTTATTGTTTTACAGTTTTTTTATTCTTTTTAGATAAATTTCTTTTTTTTTTTTTTTTTTTTTTTTTTTTTTT
>UXUI01008028.1:17806-30570 GCA_900576705.1 Enterobius vermicularis
CTGATCTTCACAATCGGCCATTACGCGTAATCTCTTCTGAGACTGCAGTTTTCTTTTTTTCTCAGACTACTCAAAGGATATGACAAATCAAACAATAGATCATTGTGATGCTCATTAATTCATTTTGTTAAATCAAAGTACGTCATTATCGTATAGTTACAAACAAGAATCTCTTAATTCTTAACGCTTTTCACCATAATTTTGATGCTTTTGATGAACAAGTCTATATCTAAGGGTAATTATCATTAAGGAGCTGTAAATCTTTTCAATAGTTTGGGAAATAGACTCAAAAGAGCAATAAATCCTGAATACAACAACTGAACGGCCTATATAGGTGAGCTGTCGTCAGGTTTGTTTCAGGCTTTTTTTCTGACTTTTGGGTGCAATATTTCCATCTTTGAACAGGATTATGACTCATCTTCTCCGCTCTCCTGTTATAATATCTTCAATAATCTATTCTCTACAAAACAGTGATCAAATATTCACAAGATCCTTTTTACTCAACTGAAATCTCCAGTAATATCTCACACACCTCTAATCCCCACAAAAAAAATTCCTCTATTGGGCAAGAATAACATTTTTTCTAAAGACTGGCCAACGCATAGACGAGCGAACGGAGGTGGCTAAACTGGGCATTTCTGCGATGATCTTCCGCATACATCAACCGCTTGTACAATTGAAAATTTAAAATATTCTAAATGGGCGGTATTTGAACAGTGTATCGGAGCACCCGTCACCAGAGAATTCGGAAAAATATTTCGACGACCAAACTGGCTATTTTCAAACACTGCCACTTTCCACAAATCTAAGTTTGGTGACACCTATATTTAAAAAAAAACAAGAAGAACAATGGATTATTTCAGTTTTTTTAAAAAGTTTTCTAAAACTTTATAAAACACTGCCCTTAGTTGACGAGTAATTTCCATCAACCAAAAAGTTCTGCTGGAAACTTCAGTAAGATGTACACCACGACCGCATTTATTAGCATCTCTGTTTCTTGCTGTTAAACACTCCGAAGAACTAAGAAAACAGTGACAAAGTGATTTCTTTCAAAACACGTACACAAAATTCTCACGATTTATATACATAGAAAAACGTACAGACTTAATGGCAAACAACCTCAACGATTGTAAAATACATCAGTAAAATGTTTGAATCGCTCACATATGTGCAACTTATGATGTTCAGTTTCAAATACTGACGACAGCTATAATACAAAACTATCACAAGATTTAGTGAAAAAGAAGGCAATTTAATACAAGATAATTTTCAGTAATTAAGACTTTTTCAGCAGTTTCCGCGCACAAGCAAAAGTTCAAGCAGTATTAACGAAATTTGCTGCGATACTTTTAACTACATTCTTGAAGTGGGAGCAAAAATAACTGAATAAATCAACATAATTCGAAGAAACAAGTTTCTAAAAATCTTACCTAAGTAAAGGTAAGAGGCTGGAATCTGCTTAATAAACCGACTCTTTTTTAAATTACTGTTAAACAGCAGTCAAGGGATATATGAGAAATAGGCACCATCGAGTACAAACTGCATTTTTTTCTAGAAAAGCTGTTTACCACGCATAGCTAATCACTCTGACTGTGATTCATAATATTTATAAGCATGGAAAACGGATTTTCTTCTGGTTCTTCAATTTCAGGTGGATATGGATAATACCACAAAGGCCCCTTTTTAGCGGTGAGATCCGTAACATATGAGCTTCCATCATTATCGTCATCATCTGAACTACAGTATACAGCACAAGGATCCAATGATACCACGTCTACTTCTTCATCGTCTTCTACCTTAAAAATCTGTGTACAAAAAAGTCATGAATAACATGAAGGAAAACCAAGTCACAATAAAGACTGAAACATAGTATATTACAAAAGAAGTATAAAGACTAAATCTAACTTACAACAGCTTGAGAAGACTGTAATACATGACGATCCTCGTCCTCCTCATCAAACTCTGATTCTTTTTCTTCATAAGTAGCATTTTCATCCAGTTCCGTAAAATCTGGAGCGAAAGCACTCCAGTTTTCAGCATGTGCCTAAATAGAAATCTGTTGAAACACGATCAACTACACTTAAGCGGTGTTCATAACAAAACATGATATAGAAAGAATCTCGGAGTACCTGAGCCCAAATAGAAACTATCCCGTTAGTCGCAACTGACATTATGACTGGTCTGATAGGATGCCACTGAACGTCATGTAACGACTCACCCTAAAAAAAGGCATGAAAAAATTAGCTTCAGAGCATAAATTTACGTATAAGATGTCGCTAAAATCCAAAATCTAACCCAAAAATAAAACCATAAAAACTGTTTGCAAACACGAATAACGACTGACCTTTGGGCCCTCCAAGATCTTCATCAAGCTACTTGTGTTTCTTTCAAATATATGTAAAGCTTGTGACTTTTCTCTAGCGGCACAGATGTATGCTCCGTCTCCAGACGCACAAATTGACTTCCATGACGCCTAAAAATAAAGCACCTGAAGTAATAAACAATAATATGCCTTCAAAAACATACCTTATTAATCGTGTCAAATATTTTCATTTCAGTGTCCACAACTTCTCCAGTGTTTTTTTTCAGTAACTCAACAAAACTGTATGAACGTATGACGCGATCCTGCGAGTTGGTTATAAGAAAATCCTCTCGCCTAGTCAAAACAATATTTTTTATCTGAAAACGACTATAAGGTATTGGGCAAAAAATAGTAACAGTAATTCTTCCTGACTCAATGACAAAGCTCTACTTGATGATTAGCTCCTTGTCTAACATAAGTTACAAACTGCAATGTGGCGGCATCATAAATTGTAATCCTCCCTTTACTGCTACCAGTTACAATGTAGTTCCCCCGACGATCAAATGCTATAGCAGTAACTTCTCCACCCTCTTCATCTGCACTGGCAAATGGTGTTATCTGAAATAAGCTAGACTGAAAAAATTAGTAGAAAAGAAGATGCCGCAACATTAAAAAATTTCTTAATTACCTCTCTCTGCTCCTTCTGCTGTACGTCAACAGCAACCGGATTAGTGCCAAGATGAAGAACAACGAACTGATTTTCATTCCTTGAAATAAAAAAGTTTAGATTCTAAGTAAAGGAAAACAATTCCTTGTCTTCATTAAAAAAGCTAACTCCAAAGGTGAGTTTCTGATACCCCAAAATACCTTCCAAAAACCAAATATATCACCTCGGATTAAACATTGCAGCGAACACAGGTGAGCCATATACAAACCGCTCGACCCTTGCACAGTCAACTACTTCCCATATGCAAACAGTCCAATCAAGAGAGGCCGTTAACAGCTTCCTACCATTTCTTGACCAACTAAGAGCAGTTATTGGATATGCGTGGCAAATCCACTGCTGAAATGACCCAGTAACACTTAAATTAACAAAAAATAAAGGCTTGAAAGTAAGAGAGTAGTCTCTTTACTACTTCCATTGAAAGTTTAATAGACATTTCAAAAATGGCAGTTGTCAGTAGAAATTTTGAAAATCAATTAATCCGAACTTACAGTGGCAACAACCTTTGTGGTTGAATCAACAATATATACACGGCCATCAGTACACCCAATTGCCGCCTGCGAACCCCAACGATTGTACTTACAGCACGTTGCTGTACCCTGTTGTAAATCTAGTGTATCATGTAATTCTTCAGGTATCCCAAAACCATGAATCCTGTCCAAAAGCTCACTGCGTATCATTTCAATGTTCAAATGATAACGCAAGAGCTCCCTCTAGGATCGAACAATCGAGCTTACTACTCTCGTTAAGAAAGAACTATCATATTTCGAGACCCGCAGCTGCAAAGCAACAGAAAATTTTAAACTCAAAACTATGTAAAAAGAGCCCTTGAATTTGAATATGCTAACAGTACAACAGTACGGAAAAATTTCTTTATTCTTTTCAATTTTTAAGCAGTAAGATTTTAAAAGTTACGATTTTTGCAGGCACTGCGCAATAGGTTGCTCGCTGAGACCAAACTTCGCTAACAGACCGACTTCCTGATTTACTGTGAATACTGCTGAAGAGCAGAAACAATTTCAAGTTTCAAACGTTCCTCCGCGGAGTAAAAAAAAGAGTAAAATTTCAGCGCCAAAATATGTCAGGATAAATCAAATCTAGCAAACAATATTCAAATGAAGGGCAATGAAACTGAAGCTACAAAAGAAAAAAAAAGTGGAGAAATAGACGTTTATTACAAATTTATCCTCACAAACATACCTGGTCAAAAAAATAAATATGTGGTTCGCAAAAGCTTGAAACCAATGACTCTTAAAGTAGAAAGATTTTACAAGTTAAAACTTTGTTAACCATATTCAGTTCATATTTAAGGTGCAAAAAATCTAAAAATTTATATGCAATATTATCAAAAATGAGACAACACCATAAAATACCCCCCTGCCTAAAACACACTTCTACACATTTATCACGTAGTACCTGACAAAAAGAAAAAAAGCCAACCAGACGTGATTATCGGGACAACCAAAAAATCATTCTGTATTTCTTCAGATAATAAGTCAGTTTGGAAAAGACTCACACAATCTTTTCTCACGTTTTAATGGTATCTGCTGCACCACAAAATGAATATTTCTACAGCAGTAAGAACTAAACAGAAGAAAAAAAAAAAACGATGAAAGCCACTCATCACAGAAGGACACTATCCCCGACCCTGAAAGGACAGTGATGATAACTTCGGATTTCACTTTTCAAAGCGAATTTTCAATTACGCGGCGGAATTTTGCCAAACTAATGGTAAAACTAGCCAAAAAAATTCTTCTTGCCGCTTTGAAACCAATGCAGCCAAATATCTTTTGGTGCGGTCGGCACAAAATCCACAGTTACCAGTTTGAGGAACCAAGAGTTGTTATTAAAGGCCACAGGATACGCCAAGCCATCAAACTTACATTTGCCCTGCGGAGACCAGTTATTCATGATCGTAGAATGATCAACCTGGTCAGACAGAACAGCTCACCGCAGGTGATCAGGAATGTCCAAAATTATTCGTTTTCTGGCTTCTTATAAGGCACAATTGAGTGACTTTACCTGGCAAGTAAAAATTTGTTTTTGCTTAAACAAGTGTTAAGTACAACTTTTCTGCATAAATATTATTGTCAAAGTTACTGACAGTGCGGTGACTTAAAAAATCAGTAAATTTAATTGTTATGAAAATAATAGCAGCGATTCATCTATTTGCAACAAAATTTGAGCTCACTAGTGCACTACAACTGTTTGCTCTAATCAACCTCACGCTTTTTTCCAGGCAGGGAGAATACATCGTTTTGAGCTTGTTTAGAAGATTGGCTTTGCCCAAAAAAATACTTCTTGTGTTAAAGGTAAATCGTAGTAAAGGAGTAGAATAATTTGGATTAAAAAGCACAATGATGAAAAATTAATACCGCAACACGTTTTTGATGAATTAACTACAGAAATAAACCTGTGGACAACCAGTATCAAATCACTGTTTTCTTGCATCTACAATGTGACAGATTTTGTTGTCTGAAATGAAAATCTACCAGCGATCAGCCGGTTGCTAAAATTAGCACTAAGTTGGATTCCAGAAACAGCAACACAGTTTAAATGATAATACTTGTTTTGTACTAAAACTAGGAAATTGAGAAAATCAAAAAATTTCTTTTTCTTTGCAAATTTTTCTGCCCTACAGATTTTTAAAGTTTAAATTTTTCGAATATATGCTTTTTTTTTTGTGCAGACTAACTGCAGTATTTAGAAGAAAAGTATTCATTATCTATCATTATTATTATTATTATTATTATTATTATTATTATATATTATTATTATTATTATTATTATTATTATTATTATTTTTCATTATTATTATTATTATTATTATTATTATTATTATTATATCAATGATATTATAATAACAGTAATACCAATAACTAATACCCTATTATTATTATTATTGTTCCTATTATTATCATTATACTATTACTGGTAAAATATAATAAATAAATTCTTTTTTAGCTGTTGTCTCAACAGCAAAGTGCATATAAAAACTTTCTGGCTTTATTTCACATCAACCATTTAATTCTTCTTCTTTATACAATTGCGTGGTGCTTTAATAGGCAGTTTATCATCTAAGATAAGGTGCTAGATTAGAATTCCAGTTTGCAGTATCATCATCATACAGAAGCCAACAACTTCCAAGTAGCATTTTATTAGCCGGTTTGCCATAAAGCAGCATAACTCAAAAGCCAGCTTCAGATTAGTTCTTTTTGTGCATGTGGTTGTTTTACCATGGACAGAAATAAGATCTGATGTGGAAAGGTACAGAAAATGAAATGTATGACTGAGGTAGACGACAATTTAGAGGATTGTTAGGGATGAGTAAGCTGAGAAGCCATCTGATAATGACAAATCAGTTTTCTCCAGAAAAGACTAGGTTTTAGAAACAGTTGCATTAAGAAGAAAAAGGTATGAAATGCAAGTATACAAAAGTTTTATAAAAGTAAAAAAATTTAATGCAAAAGTTGTAAATTATCTGGAGATCAAATTAATAGAAACTTTTAATTGTTGAACGAACATTAAAGGTAGAGCAATTGATGTGAGATTACAGATTTATTTATAGCAGACTTGTTGGCTTCCAATTTTTTTTCCCTTTATCTTTTTCTTTTCTTCTCAGTTTTCATTGATAATTCATGATTAATTATTCTTTATTTTAGATTATAATTCTAGTGTTTTATCCAATCTTTGTTTTATTGATGCTTGCCTGCATTTTGTCAGTCAGTTACTGCCAACCAAAATGCGCTCATTGTGTATTCACCATATTTTTTGTCGTTTCTTTTACTGACTGTTGTTTTCTGCAAATAAACGTAACCAGTCCAAATATGAAGAAGAAGAAGAACAAGGAAAAACCAAAAAGCCAACTTTTAATTAACAACTTTAAAAGATAAACAACTCAAAAAAAAGACAAATATTATTGCTTATCAGTGATCAAGTGTCTTTCATTGACACCGCTCACTTAGTGCAAACTGTAGTGAAAGTAGACAAAAAATGGGAATAGCACCTGGATAACATTCGAAAAAATTTCTTTGTAAGAAGCTTATCAATGGGACATTTATGAATATATAAAAGAGGAATCAACAAAACAGTAAGAGAAAAAACAGAAATGAAACCAAAAATAGGTTTGTTTGATTTATCGCTTCTTATTTCTTCTTTCTTTCTTTTTGCCTGAGTTTTTTATTCCTCTCACTTTCTATTACTTCTTTTTATATGCCTCTTTCTCTCCTTTATAGCAAATTATAAAAAATATATATGGTTGAAATTAGTCGTTTTAATTTTGTAAATTCTAAACTTTTTAAATTTTCTCAAACTTTCTTTCTTTTTTTTTTTTTAATATTGTTTCTAAATAATTCTTTTACTGATAATATAGCTGCAAATTAACAAACGTCAACTAAGCATCAAAATAATGAAATTTGCAATATTATTTCGTTTTTTACCAGTTACTGTTTTTCGCTCTATCACACTTCCAGCTTGGTTTAGACACCGTAAAAATTGAATTTTTTAAATTCTGTATTGATGTTGATGCTTTTTGTTTTTCGTACAGACAGCGGTACAATCGCAGGAGAATGACCCCGGTGACGCCAAAATCAGTAATCTCCGTATCAAATGAGGAACAGTTGATGAGGAAAAAGTTTTTGTGACAAATATGTGGAAAAACTGTGAAATAGCAGTAAAATCCTCATCTAAAAAGATAAAATAAAGGAATAAGATAGATATAAAAAAAGCAAACTGAGCAGAACAGAATTCACGACATATAGTTACTATAAACCTATAAAAAGTAATATGCAATAAAAGAATAGATTCTATAATTTAATGAGACTGAATAAAAATATTCACTAATAATTAAAATACTGTTGAAAAATTTTAAAAATTTTTGCTGCAGTAAAAAAGACTTCAAAAAGCATGTAAAAAGTGAAATTTATAGAAAAGTTTGAAGTCAAGAATGTGAAAAGCAAAAGTAAAATAAGACAAAAAATTCTTAGGCTTATGATTTATCGTTTAAGAATTAGTTTTGGTGTACTCTTTATAAAGTACAGTAAACTGTAGAAAAGTCTATTCAAGATTTTTTCAAGAAACAACAAACAGAAGTTTACTTTTTTTTTTTGATGATTCTTCTGCAAAGTTTTTGTTCTCCTATAGATTAAAATTTTTGTTGTCAAAGCTAAACCTAAATAAGGTAAGTTTTCTTTTCCAATTATTTCTAGCTCTGTTTACAAATATTGAAGTTACGAAACCTGAAAAGAAGCTTTGCTTAATTAAATAAAGAATAAGTACTACAAAATTAAACTCAGTTGGCGATAAATTTTGTTTTCCAGGTTTTCACTTTCAGTTTTTGAATTCCAATTCAGACTTTACTGCACACCAAAATGTTTCCTGAATTTTCAATTTAACCAAAAGCACCAGCAGCAAAAAGAAGCAGCTAAAAGTTTACGTAAATTACTCCTTCGCCAAAACAAAATTTTTATGGTAAAACCTAAATAATTCTTTCGTGTTATTTTCACTTTCTGTTTCTTGCCTATTTACAGCATTCTAATAATCTTTAGAACAGTATTCTCAAATTTGCATAGTGAAATCATTCTAAACGTAAAAATTTAAGAATATGCTTGACAATAAAAAGTGTTTAGTGAATTGAGAACTTTTGCTATTGTTGGAGTTTCAACAATTACATTGAAGCCATTCAATTTCTCACACTTCGGTGACTTATCCTCCTGGTAAGCAGCAAATGACGTTGGCGTAGCTCGTTAACAAGCTCTTTTTTTTTTTACCCGAACTTGAGGATAGTACTTGTAGAAAAGTGATCAAAGATTACAGGAATAAGTGACGCGTCTTTGAGAAGAAGCAACTTTAACGGTGCACTACAAAATTGCTGACATCGTTTTCGCATTCTATAAATGCATAAAAATTTGATAAGAGGTTTTTTTAATTTTTAGAGTGTGGAGATAGAATTTCTGACTGTGTGAAGTGTAAGACGATCTGTACCGTTCCAGCATATCGAGCATTTGCTGTAAAACAACGTGAAAAGATTTGTAGTTTTTGTGACAATGTTATCATATTTTTATTTAACTTTTTAGATAAACACTTAGATAAACACATATAGAAGAAATATATGATTAATTTGAGTTTTAAAACTTAAATGAGAGAAATGTATGAGTCTAAGAAATTTGAAAGGTACTAAGTAACTGAAAAATTGATTTACACGCTGTATAGAAATACTCTGTAAACATTAATGTAATGGCAAATCCTTGATGAACAGCTAATATTTGTATCTTTTTAAAAAAAAACTGTAAAACTGACCACAAACATGGTCAAGAGAACAGGTAGGTAGAACATCTTCTAACGTTAACCAGGCACTGTATTAAATTCTCCTGTTACAGCTTTTATACAGATAAAGCAATTTTATTCAAATGACATTTTAAAACTGTCTAGACTGTCAAAAAAGCAATGTTGGAGAAATAAATCAGTGCTTTTTAAATTACTTCTAAGCACTTTTGCAGCTTTGCAGTTTTCTGTTACTTTCTTTTTTTTACAATAAAGTAGCCGGCAGATCGCGTGGTTTCATCAAAGACTCAGGCAAATTATAGAGAGTTCAAAATAAAACTTTAATTACACTTTATAAAATTAAGACTTTTAATTTCGAATCAAAAAAAAAAACGCAAACTTCTAAGAACATTTTTATTTCACTTTCAAAACAACAACAGCTTTGAACAGCTTTTCGCTTCTGAAACAAGAAAATAGCTGCAGCATGCTCAGAAACCTATCTTAACAGGAAAAAGTTTTTTGCCCAATTAGAAAACACCAATTATTCAAACCAATGTTGGAAATGTAATCAAACGGTCAAAGAGCTAAAGGTTCATAATATATTAGATATTTATACAATGACACATTAAAACTGGTTGTTGCACACTAGATCTTTGGTTATTCATTCATTCTTACTTATAACTTTATCAATAGCAGAACTTCTCGCGATCTTCAAATTATGAGACTGATGTATCATTGCTTTAAACACCGTTGTCGGCCTAGCTCTATTGTGGTTTGTACTTAATACTCAGCTAGCTTAATGAACGTTAGAAACAGAGACGAGATTGTGGAGGTACTCAAAGTTGATAAACGCCAGAAACGCTTGGCAGATTTCGTCATGCTTGTTCCCACTAAGGCAATGTCGAATGCTCAGGAAGCCAAGAAAACTACCAATTTTTATTTGATTCACGGAAAAGCACAGTGGCTTTTTTGAGAGCGAAACGAGTCTACAGGAATTCATTCTTTATTCACTCCTCTTAAATTTCCACTTTGCTCTGAAAATTTAAGAGATGTTTCATACACGTGCCCATCTGTCAGCCAAGATGAGACACTTTTCTGCCATACGAGAATCGCAGCTCAGGTGTCAACGATTTTATCAAGGAAGGCGACAAGATGAACTGGTGAAAACGCGTTTGGGGTTATCAATCAATTAGTGGTGACCCCACGCAAGCTAAAACGACGGAAGTAGAGTGAAATGGTCTATCAAGAGTGTTAATCTTTGCTGAAATCTGAAAGCTGACTTTGTTGTAGCTCGCCTGTTATCACGTAAACGTGACATCACTTTATTTCTCCTATTTTATGTCCTGGGGTAACTCTTCTAGATTTTCACTCACTGGATTTCTCTCTAAATTTTCTCACTATGCTCTTTTATGTTCTTTGTTAGGTGACTGATACACAGGTATGATTAGCAATCTGGTCATCATCGAATTATGCGCCCAGACATTTAGTTATGGAATCGACACAGCTTAGATTCCTGGCTTTAGAGTACTTGGGTGCATGTTATTCATCGGCTATCAGCAGTAATTTTTGCGTTTCAGGAGAATACTGTCGAATTCAAGACAGTCATCAACAGCAAAAATTGTTCCAAAACATTTTCCAGAAACTGCATATATATTTAATTAAAGATTTTACCATTTGCATGGAATCACGCAATTTTTTGCTTATCTACAAGTGAGAGATAACGTTAGGTAGTTTGAAAGATAGCACGTAATAAACAGTTAATCGACACATTTTCAAACTTTAAAACTGCCTGAAATTTCCAGACTTTGTGCACTTAAAAAGCTAAAGATTTGATGTTTGTTTACTCGTCTAAATACCAAATTTACTGCTTCCGTTCAATGCAGTTTTTCCTGCTTACTTTTATCTACTTGCTGCAATGCAGGGGTTTTATTGACTTTTCAAAACTTTTTAATGTTTGTGGTCTAGTCGAAGTTTTTATGGAAGAAGTTTTTGTTTTTTTGATGATATATTTATAGCAAAAAAGCTGAAACTTGAAGCAGATCAGGTATTTGTACAGTGAAAGATTTCAGCGTGAATACAACTAACTACTATGGCACAAAACTCTTGCTTAGTCATTCCTCTTGCCAGAATCAATGATAAATTTTTTTCTGAAACGTTTCCTACAAGCAATGCCATTGAGAAACACCAGTTCTTTTGCTCCAACAAACTCTCTGAGAATCTCTTAATGCAAAAAATGATATAGCTAAAAGCTAACTTTAGTGCAAAAATTAGTTGAGGTATTCATAGATTGGGCAGCATTTAAATTTTTAATCTTTTTCTGGCAATTAATCGTACAAAAGTTACGATGAAATTGTAAAAGAAAATATCGTTTACAAAACGTACAGTTTAGAAGAAATGTGAATTCAGAGAGAATCAAGTTATAGCAAATTGTTGTAGATTTGAAAAAAAAGAACAATTTATCTGCTTGAAATCTTATTTTGGCTTAGCAGTAATTGATAACAGTGTTACAGAAAGTAAACGTGCATTTAGCACATAAGTTAATGAGTCAAAAAACGTTCTGTATCCAAAAATATGCCTACCAATACGAAAGTAATCAACAATTTTAGTGCTTAGAACAAAGATCAACTTGTCGATTTAATGCCGCAAAATGGGCAGTTGAGCGATACGATTGTTGAAGTGGAAATTTTTCAATTTATTCTAAATAATTTTTACACAGAGTTTTCTAATTTTTTTTTTTGTGCTTTAAATTAGCTTTAGCAAATAATTATCAATATTTAAATTAAACTTTTTTTTTATTTTTTGCAATATTTGGTTCTAAAAAGTAAAAAAAAAGAGAAGAAGTGAGAAGAAAGTTGAAAATGGGGAAATTGCTGTGTTTTTGGGATGAATGCATTTTAGAGAAAATAGTATTACAATTTGGTGCTGATAAACTGTCTAATCTCAGTTGTTTTTTTTTTTTTTTTAGACAGTTAGGTTAACTATTTGAGCACAGTTGAATCAGTCTAACTGCTAATCTGGTTTCTTTGATATTTAGCTATTGATCTCAGGTAACTGTAATTAGAAAATTCTTTTTGTTTTTTCTTTTGTAAACAGCAAATAAGATTAAAAGTTTTATAAGATAAAAAAGTTTTTGATTCTTTTTGGTTGCAACTTTTTTTATGTTGCTCCAACTGAAAAGTCTTAATTTGATTATATCTTTACCAAAATTTGTAACTTTTACTAATTTTTTTTAATATTATTATTATTATAATACAAAAAAATGACTAAAGATCACTGATACCAAAACAGTGTTACTGAAAAATGGCTATAAACCTTTTTTCAGTTGTTTATAAATTTGTGGCAAAGGCACATTAAAAAAGAAACTTAAAATGACAAAAAATTTTTTAACAATAAAAATTATTTGTCGACAAACAAATTTCACATAAATTAATGTATTAAAGTTATTCAGTTTTTTTTTTTTTTTTTTTTTTTTTTTTT
>UXUI01008029.1:8646-21017 GCA_900576705.1 Enterobius vermicularis
AGACAATTAAGAAATGCGTCTTGCGCACATTTAGAAAGTAGTAAATTTAAAAAGTGCTGTGGTGTGTCTAATGCGTCTTGGAGGGTCACTATGCGTACGTAATATAAATAAGATTTATTTATAATCAGTCTGGCGACTCAAGTTTGTTGAGGTAATTAACAGAACTTTTACAATATACGTACTCTGTATGATATCATTTACTAAATATTTTTAAAAAAAACTTTTTTACTGATAAGTATTAATAACAGATTTATCGTCGAGCTAACTTGTAACCGTTTTGCCGTTAAGACCATTCTTAACGTACTGCATTAACGCTAACGTCAACTTCATAGATGTTGATGAATGCCTGTTGTTGCTTGATAACTGTCTGGAAGGACAACTCTGCCTCAACACTCCCGGATCGTTTAAATGTATCCGAACCTTATCTTGCGGTACGGGATACGCTTTGAATAGCGAAACAGAGCAGTGCACCGGTTCATTTCAATCTCCTTTCTCAACAATAACAATAACAATAAACGTTAATTCTTTGAGACACAGTTTAAATTTCTTATTGTTTTGAAAAGTTTAACAGAATATTTCGGAGTTCCGACTCATCTAAAAAAGTTCTAACTACTGTTGCAGCATGAATCGCAAACAGAAGTATTTTGAATTAGATGAATTAAAGGAATTATCTGATAAAGTTTTCATTAAACTCAAATAAAAAGTTATTAGAATTTTTTTTCGAAGAAAACAAAAAGAAAAAAAATTTTTTTTTTGAGGAAAAACAAAAATTCACTACAACGCTAATTTTTTTATAGATAAAACAAATTTCTGGAAAGAAAATAGAATTTGTGACTGAAAAATATGAGAAAGTGTCACTCTTATTTACGCAGTTTTGGGGATTATCACTTAACCTTTTGTTGCATCTAATAACACATTTTTTTCAAGGATTAAATCTGATTTAAGCTTCTGTTAAGATTTTCTAATTTGCTAACATAAATGTATTTTTTAACTAAACATATATTATTCTACTTTCTGTAACTATTGCAATTTGTTTGCTTAGAAAAATATTCAAATTTAGTTAGGTTAAGTCTCAAATAATTTTATAAGAAAGATTTAGATGTTGACGAATGCGCTTTGGGCTCTCACGATTGCGGTCCACTGTATCATTGCAGGAATACACAAGGCAGCTACCGCTGTGATCCAAAAACTTGTCCAGAGGGTCAGATAATGAACTCGATAACAGGAGAATGTTCAGTCATTGATTGCCCTCTCGGATATGAACCTTCTGAAAATGGTTGCAAAGGTTACGAATCTAAAAATTCTTTTTAATAAACACATTAAATGAATTAGAGGCTTATTTTTATATGGTAAATACAGTTTTATTAGAATACTTGGTTTGTTTGGCGTTCTCAGAAGCTAATCTGAAAAATCTAAATTTATTTTTATTTTTTTAGACCTTTTTGCACGCAACTGCTGGTAACTTTTGTTTGAAACGTTTGAAAAAACCAGGCGTACTTATGTACTCACACCTACACAGAAGGTTATGAGCACTAGCAGTTGTTTAACCCAAACCCTCCTGCAACAGTAGCTAAGGAAAGCTGGCTATGACTGAACATCATTACACCTTTTTTTTCGTACCTCATCAACCCAATGCAAAGATCTAATTTCATCAAGCATTAATGCCTCTGAACAGCTACTTTTTTACAATCTTTTGTAGCTAAGCAATAAATAAGTTAGAAATCATTATCTGCTTTCCAGATTGAAATAGCTTGCTTAAAAAAAATTTCAGCAGTTTTTGACTGGTCTAATAAAGTTTTGACTACTGTTTCAGTACAATATTCACTGCTTGAAGGAACTGAATCAGTTCTTGAGTTTTTAGACTAGATCCTCTTGTTGTTACCTAAATATATTCAAAACTGTTAGTAAAAAGTTTGACTACTAAGCCTTAATTTCTAAAAATTACGAAAATTTCCAAAAATTTTTTGGAAAATTACAAATGACCGCTATTTTAAAGTAAACCAATGTGTGTAACAGCATGATTGTTATAGATGTCAACGAGTGCAAAATTGTTGGACGATGTCAGCAATATGAAGAATGCATTAATACTCCAGGCTCGTACAGGTGCCAGGAAAGGGGAAATCTTTGCACAAGTGGTTATCGTATGGACAGAAATACCGGTTTCTGCATGGGTAAGATAAAAAAATTTTATATTTTCCCTTGATCAGCGGTCACTTATTTAAGGCATAGGTTACTGCTCGAAAAAATTGAATTAAAAAAAAATTAGACATTTATAATCTTTTCAGTTTGACTTGTTAACAGGTTTACTTTATGAATGGCTCTAGCTGTTTTTACTTCATTGCCAAAGCCAATGACTTAGTGAAAATAGGTTTAGAAGTGTAGAATGAAAAAACTAATAAGCGTAGTTTTTTTATAACAGATCCTGTTTACTACATAGGTGTGCCAAAATCATAATGCCAATTTTTTTCAAAAGCTTCAAGTTAGGAATTAAAGTTAGTGCTCTATTCCAGAGTTGCTTTAGATATTGACGAATGTGCCGAAGGTACGCACACTTGTGAGGACAAGCCATGCATCAACCTTTATGGGACTTATAAGTGTCGCTGTCCAAATGGATTCGACTTTAATGAAACAGTGCTTTGGTTTTTCTTTTTATTTTGTGAGATTATTTAAAAAGACCAAATACCAAAAAATAATTGGCTTTCATCAAATCTTTCGTAAACTGTCTGCCTAATTTTCAGAGAGGATAAATCTCATACCTTTGTACTGTAAGCTTTCTACCTCTAAAAGCAAATTAACACTACAGCAGAAAGAAAAAATTTTTGGGATCTAAGTTCTTTAAAGCGAGGAAAGACAGAAATGAGGTACAAAAACGCCTTTAGACGATGCGATGTGAGGATATAGACGAATGTGTGCGATACGCTGGCCATGTTTGTTCACCTCAAGCCAGTTGCGAGAACACTTTCGGTTCATTTCGGTGTCACTGTGGCGCTGGATTCAAGCTTGCAAAAGACGGCAGAAACTGTGAAGGTTAATTTTACTTCCTTTCAACTTTATGATATAAGTTTGAAAGCTTCAATTATTAGTAACTGGAAGTACTGAACAGATATCGACGAGTGCGCCTTGGGTATTGCCAAATGCGCTCAGCGTTGCGTTAATATCCCAGGGTCTTATCAATGCATATGCGACAGAGGTTATCAACTGGGAAGAGATGGGGCCACATGTGAAGACACTGACGAATGCGCATTATGGGCTGGAATGAGTAATAATTTTGTTATGCTTGAAATACCATGATTTTTGTTTTTGCTAAAATTAGCTAATTTTCCTACAAACAGCAGCTCCGATTCTAATATTTCAGTTTTTTGCATATTGCTCTTTAGGTGACCTGTGTATGGGTGGGTGCATAAATACACCCGGATCTTTTAAATGTGATTGTCCGGATGGTTATGAGCTTCAGTCGGATGGACGAACCTGTCTGGGTAATCTTTTTAAAAAATACTTTACGAAGTACCATTTAAAACGGATATTTATTACAGATATTGATGAGTGCCAAAGAGGAGAGTGTCAGGGAAATGAGAAAATCTGTGTGAACACATTGGGAAGTTTCAAGTGCCATCGTATTAAATGCCCACTAAACTATGCGCACGACAAAAACTACAAGAAGTATATATTCTCCATAGCCGTTAATTCACCACTTCTAAATAATTATGGAAGGAATGTTAGCATAAAACAGCTACAGCTTTTGTTTTATTCTGTCAAATCTTTATTGATTCAGTTTCTGATCCTTCACTAACCCTTAATGATTTACTAATGCACGGCGGTGTTCCTCAAATAGCTCATGTCTAGATGCTTACACTAATTCTGAAACTGATTGTGTTACTTAACTTTGACAAGAAAGTGACAGAAAATTTCACAAGTACTTAACGGTAAAACCACGTATTTCCAGTACAGTTTGCTTGGTGATAAACTGTTTTATTAGAAGGGTTCAAAAACTTTCCAGTATCTGACAAAATTTAGCCGTTGTAATCGTGAACGAGGTGCATGCGATGGCTTGTCAGAATCTGCATGTAAGAATATGCCGTTACATATCACTTGGCAATACATAGCAATTCCTCGTTTAATACCGCTGTCAGATCAGCAAACATCTATTACGTTGTTTACCATCAAAGGACCGACAAATCCGGTGACCACCGCACAATTTGAATTGAACCTAAGAAGGACAAAAACAGGTGCTTATTCTACTTTTTGATTTCTAAAATTTATTACCAGTTTGGGAGAAAAATTGTACTATATTTTATCATCAGCAACGTTCCAAGAATAATATTTACATAAAGAACGTAAATAGTTATGAGCAATAACCATTGAGAATAGTCTGCTAAAACTTGAAGGATATTGATAAAAAGTTTTAGAAAACAGTACCATTATGCCAGCTGTTCGAAGTAATTTTCTGTTGCAAAAAGGTGACGCGATCAACTCAGCAATTGTTGCAATTCGAGATTCACTTGATGGGCCACAAGAAGTGCATCTGGAACTGGTTTCACGCCTTAGTATCAATGATAAATTTTATGGCAAATTTACTGCAAATTTGATCATTTATGTTGGAGCCCATAGACGTCAGAAACACATGCAAATTTAATGGCAATTACAGTATTAAAAAAATTTTATTTTTCGCTGTTTCATCTGTGATAATGCTTAAAAATTACTAACATAATCGCTTTCAAATGCATGTAAACGCCATGACGGTTTAGCTTTTTCAGTTGAAAATGTCAACAGTTATAATTTCATTTAACTGAGCTAAATAAACTAGGTCCGCTTGCTAACTGCTTGTTCAATAAAAAAAAATGGATGTAACTGACAGTTGTTTGGTGTCGAATAAGAATAAAAATTTTGTAGATGGTAACACCGAGCAATATGTAATTTCAATTCCGCTTCGCCAACAGATTTTAACAGCTTCTACCTTCACTAACAAGTTTTCAGATAATTTATGCATGTTTCTAGTACTTGGGTTTCCACAAGAATTATTGAAATCAGAAGACGGCCATTACTTGGCAGTTATTATGGAAAATCTTGATTTGAACACCAAGACTCCTGGTTGGTGAATTGGATGAGGTTTTTGACAAAATCTCGTTTTCTCAAGTACAGTACTAATAATCAAATCGAATTACTTTTTCAAACAAGTCTTTTAAAAGGTTTAGAAGCAAGTAAATAAACAGTGTCGTTCAACACAAGAACGCCGGACTCAAAGTCATTATATAAAACAACCTAGTAAATAAAAGGCATTCAGGTTTGTCAAGTAGAGTGAAGCAAGCATTAAAAATATAGTGTTGCAGCAATATAGCTGATGGCTATTCTTGCCTTAAAAAGTGTAAGCAGATTGACGTCATATGTTTGGCTAATCATACCGAGGAGCTGCTTTATCAGTTTCGAACATTACCAACAATAACTCGCCTTCGAAACCCCATTGAGGTTTGATTCTGCCCAGCAGTTGCTTTTTAATGTTAAAAATCATTAAACAATCACTAATTTACGCTATGAAGTCACTATGAAACAAAATGATTTCAGATATCCAGACTTCAAGCCCAAATGGACAGACCCTTTTCAGTCACTTATAAGATAGATCGCTCAAATAAGGAGAAATTCGCAGTGGAACAACACGACAAAGAAGGTACCCGACAACTTTTAAAAAATGGCAGTCAATATTTTTTTTGACTCCGGCAACCTTTATCAGAAAATTGACCGTTTTTGCACTAAGTCTAGCAGACTATGTCCAATACGAAGTGAACCGTTGCAGGTATTGTTAAACTTAAGGCACCTCTAAATGGGCCATCAGTTGAGGTGGTACGAGTTCATATTAATACTTATTCAAGGACCCACGTTTTGCTTGCACACAATATAGCAACTATAACAATTTATGTATCACCCTTTGGATTCTAAGCTTTAAACGTCAATAATTTTCGCCCGATGACTTTGCCCACTTGCACTTATTCTGCGAACTTCCACTTCTCCAGCAGTAGCAACCGCCTTTATTAATTTCATTTCTCTATTTGTATAAAACCACGCTCAGCATTACCCAATCGGGCTTTTGAACCAAAGGTTTCAACCTCCAAACTCAAATATAAGGTGAAGTGTCTCAAGAAAAACAGTAACAGAGGAGTTACAGTCCCAACTTCCAAATTTAAATAAATGGTGCAGTCTTGGAAAAAAAAGAAATGGGAGAGTAATGATTTCTTCCTACTCCTCGCGTGAAAAGCTTTTGTAACCGTCTCTGCGCAATGCGTGCCGAATTTAATACTTTCCAACCCTTCGTTACTAATTACAATCCTGTTCATTGTTTACTATGGATTCTTGTTTTATAAATAAAAGTTGGAAGAAACAACCAGCCTCATAGAACTTTTACTGCACTGCAAACCTGGATAAACCAGCAAAATTAAGACACTAAATAAACTTTGAAATGAAGCGTTTTTACAAAAGGACCAGATTATAGCACGGCTAGAAATACACAACGAGGGATTTGATGACGAGTGAGAAACGAAGGTATCTACAGGTCAAAATATGCTGTAAATACTTATTACAAGTCGAGACATTCCATCCGTGAACAGAGGAGAGAATAAACATCTTCAATGCTATAAGTTAGAATTCAAAAAATTTACAAAAAGAGCGGCAATCTTAGATGTCTCCTCAACAGGATGCTTTTTCGCATACGCTATAAATTGCCTCCGCAACCTGGACAACTCAGGAAGCGATCGTTTGCGCCTGAATATTGCCTAAAATAAATCTGATAGTGGCATCCGTCTGACATTTACTGTAACAACTGTTAAGGCTAAAAATACATTTTTACAAAGCTAAATACAAAAACAACACTAAAAAAGAAACATTTCAAAAAGGTATAATTTTAGAAGATACAGATGTAAAAGATACGGAAACTCTTCTACCGTAAAGTCACTGTAATGCCTTCTTTAACAGGATAATTATTCTCTATGATTAAGTACAATATAAGATATTTAACTATAAATTTTACAAACGGAAAAAATTTGCAGTCGTAAAACAAACTCTTTCATTCTCAGGCGAACAGTAAGGCACAATAAACGAATCCCCTACGATTGCATTATTTTGTTGTTGAAATACCGATGAAACAACATCTTTTGTAACTTGCTCCAGAGTTTGAGCAAAGTCATGCGTAATTAATGGGGTGTTCAAGGTGCTCATATTCACTGGTAAATCCTTGCCCTATAAAATATGACCTAATTTGCTCGAATCTGTTTGGACAAAAAGCAGAACACTTACTTCAATGAGCGAAGATTGAAGACCTTCTAAAGGAAGTGACACAAATTTTGGAGATAAATAACCGCTATTTCCTTCTAAAGTTGTTTCATGTACTTCCTCCGAACCAATATGAACTTCGAACAGTGGAGAGTCCCACCGGTTTTTTGCTTCAGGTTTTTCATACCGTTTGTTTAGGTCCTTAATTACTTCGGTGGAATACCTAAGGTAAGAGTCAAAAAATATGTAAATTTAAAAAAGTCAAAAGAAGAATAAGGAAATATTTTTACTTTTCGTGGTCGATCTTTTGAGAGTTAAGCCATAAAGAAGTTTTTTCGTCCGCACTGCAAAGAAGAACAGCATATGTTGTCTTTACTAGCTTCGCAATGCAGTAAAGTTCGTATCGAAACCCTTAAGTTCACAAATAATCCTAATTCACAGCGAAAAAAATTGGTGGCGAAATACGAAGATCTTATTACCTTTAATGTAATTTAGAGAATCACAGATAACAAGAGACTGCCTGGACAGTTGCCGCTGGACTTCCGATCGAAGAAAGTCATGATGCTGCCGTTCCTAAATACCTTTCATTGTACCTATAACTTTGAGCACGACAAATATTTAAAAACTAAAAATCCATAGCAAACTCACTCACGTCCCTAGGATTTTCGTACAACTTTCGTGAAAAACTCCCATCCTGTTCATCTGAAATTACCTCAACACTTAGAGAGTCATTTTTACTGAAATATTCACAGATCCTTCCAACAATTGTCGATTTACCAACAGCAGGGCCCCCAGTAATCACTAATAGCGGCATCTTCCGTTATAACACCTACAAAATACCATGAAAAAGAGTAGCAGTTCTCGTCGAAAAAAAAAAAAAAAAAAAAACCAAAAATAGAATACAAACGATTACGTTATTGATCCACTTAACCTACTGCCCAGCATAAGCAGATTCAGAATAAGTGAACCATTTTACCTCCCTCAAAAGGCATTCCAATAAATGAGTTCCTAAGTATTTCGCAGCAAATCAAAAAAGAATCGAATACAAAATAAAATAATTCTTTAATGCGTTGAGGTTTAAGAAAGATTTCACTAATGAAAAGAAACAACTGACAAAAATTCATCTCCCAACAAAAACTGAACAGAACGTGATGTCTTAGAAAAGTGTATAAACGGCTTTAGAACTCTCAAGAAACCAACAAATGTTTGCAGTGCAAATTCTACATAAAGCAATATTCTGCATCTAAAGGGTTAAAAATCACACTGATTGATCTCCCCAATCAATTAAAGCATCAAATACTCGAACAGCTAAAACCGACTTTCTTGTAACAACTCAGAATAACGGCAAAAACTTTAAGAAATCCAAAGCTAAAATAAGCAAACAATGAAGCAAAATACAAAAAGACCCTGGAAACCTGAAAGTAGCCCTTAACTGGTCAGTTTCTCAGTAAACTCCAACCTATCCGCAAAAAACCCCAGCCGCCCTTGTGCACGATATTATCAATCCATCCACTGTCGTCTATCACCGAAATGTACCAACAGTCGTTTTTGTCTCACTTCAGACAGTACAGAAAGAATGCAATCGTTACGAGACCAAAAACTACCACTTCCGATCCCACCACTGATAATGAGCTCCACTCTCTAATTCCCTAGCGAGGCTTCTGGTTTAGACAGTGCGCTGTCTCGACGGTCAAACACTCTCTGCATAATGGAGTTTTGATATATTGGTGGTCTTTGTTCTTTGCACAATGTACTCAAGAACCATTTAGGCACAGCTTACAGTGCATGCACATTATTAGTGATCCGCCGCCTCCGAATTAGGTGGCAGATAGATAGTGTTTTTTTGTATGTAACTAACATATTTGATACACTAGAGAAATTGAAAACGTAGCGGTCCGTTTTAGCAAGGTGGTTTATCAAAAATCTGAAGTCTGAAGCTTTCTGTGCTTACGGTTTTGAGAGTGACAAGAATGAGATCGCTTTTTAATGATGAAATAAGCTCGCTGCATAAGCCGAAATAAACAAGAGGAAGTACCAAAGAAACATTCTTTGTAGTTTGCAGTAACTGCATAGCTATAGCAAAGAGAAATATTTGCAGTCATATAGCTGAATTTCAACCTTAGTTAGCAAGCAACACCTGAAATGGTAGGTTTATTTAACAAAAGGCAGAATTTGTTTTAAGAACCAACTTACAAGAGTTACAAAGCTGTTTTTTTGGCAATATTAAATAAATATAAAGTTCAGTTCTAAGACAAGAAGTCTAATGATTGATGGGCAGTGGAGCTGTAAAGTCTCTGGCTTCACCAGCAGGAAATAAAAAAAGCAGTTGAACTCAAATATTGGTCAAATTAAAAGCCTAATATCATTTAAGGAGAACAGGTGCAGAGTGTGCGAACACTGCCAAGTTGTTTCAAAGCAGTTTTACATCCAAAAAATTTATAGCGCATTCAAATTCAGTATTTTTGATTGAAACAAAAATTGTGAAAGTAATATCTTTTTGTTAACTTACGGAAACCACAATTACTTCATTAGTCTGAACATCTGTAATATTTAACATCTGTACCAAATAAAAAATTTGTTAATAGTGGGCGTCAAGTACTACTTGTCCTTAAAGAAATTACTCTCAAAAAAGAAACCTTGAGTGCTTGAATGAGTGTTGATCCGTCTGTGATTTTTCTGAATGGTATGAGAGGCGAAGCTATATCTGAAGGCTCAAGTTGTAATGCCCGCATTTCTTGCAAAGTTTAAAGTACAGTACGTTATCTGGCATCAAGCTGGTATAGAAGTTGGTACTGCATAAGCCGATGAGAATACGTCGGCAAAAGTGTGAAACTGTCAGTCTGCACCTTTTTTTTAATCATCAAGTGGTCCGGAAAAATTTGTTAGTGCTGATACATCCCGCTATCGGATTACTCCTTCCCAGTTTGGAGTTACTCCTATTGGAAGTGCCTGATCACTGTCGTAAATGTTGCTTTCATAACTTTTGAAATATTAGTTTGCCATTTTAAATAGCTGGCGGTAACAAACCTAGAAGATCATAATTTTGAGCCAGCCGTCATGAGAGCAATAGTTTAGTAACAGTGTTCAAAGAGTTCTTATAATCCTTCAGGTTGATTCGCGGAATGTTCTTTCTTATCCTAAATGATTCCTAAACGTTTAGCGCTTCCACTCTTTCTCTATCTTCACCTCCAAAATGTTTTAAAATTTCTTCATATTTGAAGACATTCTTGGAGATTCGTGGATGCTTATTTGAAAATGGTTTCCATCAGTCGATAAAAATTCACGGTTTAGTCGCAATTTTTCAATCCTTTAATAAAATTATCGATGTAATTTTTGTTTACCACTTTCTTGGTTTTGTTCGATTTCAAGGTTGTTCTTTACTCTTTTTTCTTCGTTTCTTCACCTTTCGGATGGAACAATAATGTTACTAAGAGTAAATAATAAATGGCTTGATATTACTCCAAATGCTGCCCATTTGAACCCATAAATCTTTAAATTGTCTTTTTGAACATCTTTATTCAAATTTTTCATCCGTAAAGAGCGTGTCACATTTTGACTCCTTTCATGCAGTCCGAGCTGTAAAAACGCTCTTTTTACATCTGCTACAACAGTAACATTATGCGTATGGATCTCCATAATATTCCGCATAGGTCCGGTAATAATCTAGGTCCAAAATACAGAGACTTGTTTAAGCTTCATAATTCTTTCTCTAGTTTTGATGAAGCATCATAAACTACCCTATTTTTTGTCGTTTTTTGATGGGGTTGTGACTGGCGATAGGGCAGCTAATACGCGAATTAAACGAAGAATCTATCTTTCTGGCCCTTCTTCAATGAAATCTTCATTTTCCTGTTCTTTTAGAACTCGGTCATACTCCAAACGTAACGCATTTCTTTCTTTTGATCTTTTAATAGTCGACTTTAGTCTTAAGTAACTTGACCAGCAATTGTCACGTAACTTTGATATATTCTTTTTTAGTGGCCAACTTACGTAAAGTCAGTCTCTTAGACGCTGTATGTTTGAATAAAATTGTTCTGAAGACTTATGTGATTCTTAAATTCTAATGGTTTCCGAGTTCGAAGTCCGATCCAAAACTTCGATTCTTTGGGTTACTATCAAAAGAATGAAGACTTAACTGTGGTAACCTAGTTTCTGGGGGGAATTTAGATCCGAGACCGACTGAACTTGAAGTGTCTTCTCTGGTGCATTCAGAGCTTTGTTTAATTCCCACATTCTACGATACCTAACAACATTTTTGCTTTGTCCAGTGAAAAGTCAAGAGAATCATTTTCCTTCTGTGCAACAGTCAATTAATTTTCCCTCGTTGTTTGGTTTTGTGTCAAAAAAGTCTGCCGTTAACCTGTCGCACTCTTTGTTACATTGTTCGAGTTGTCTAATGGCTTCTTCCGAATATCGTTTGCCAAAAATTAGTTCTTCATCCGGCTTCTGACATTCACTTCTTTCCTTGGGAATATCCGTGCTTCCTTCCGCTGTGAAGTATTCTTGCAGACGTTTGTTCAGACAATTAAGTGTCATATGGATCACGATTGGCATAAGTCAGAAAAAAGCCTCCTTGACAGAATGAAAGTCGCTATTCTGAATTTTCTTATGAGAAGCGCTGCTACTGAAGTGTCCCAAAAAAAAATCCTCTACTTGAGGAACTAGTTAAATAAATTATTTTGTGGCACTTTGCTTCTAAACCAAAGTTACTTATTAGAGAAAATCCTTGGATATTTACAAAACCAGTACTGTTTTGAGACCCCTTTCACCTACAATGTGAGCTAGTGAGAAAGCCTTCTGATCTTAGCAGTTCCTTTAAGTAAAATGTTCTCGTATCCGTTAGTCTGATTTATGTACTGTAAAATCCTTCTTCATTTTACAGTACGCAATCGTCAATTATAAGAGAAGGGTCCTTAAAAGTTCCTATTTATTCCTGCAGTCGGAAAATTGCTGATATACTATCCAGCAAAAGATAGTCTGTATACTCGACGAGTATTAATGAGCAACAAATAGAAGACGTAGAAAATATTTGCAATTGGAGAATAAAAACTAATCCCAGGAAGGAAACGAATAACTAAATTCAAAAAAAAAAAAAAAAAAAAAAAAAAAAAAAA
>UXUI01008031.1:14047-26262 GCA_900576705.1 Enterobius vermicularis
ACAGTTATTGAACGACACCATTATGGCAACGAGATTTTAGTATGAAATTAACCACAAAATATACAAATTATGATAAGTGAAAAAATACGATTATAAATGGCTATTTTGGACATAAGTGTTGAAAAATTAAAAGCGGTAAGACAAAGCTGAGCAGGACTTATGAAGGGGGTCATTTACAGTGATCTCATAGTTTAAGGATATCACCGATTGGATTGTACGGAACTGTCCGCAATTGACCCGCGCTTATGGATTCCGTTACTGATTAAGATATTCAGGCGTATGATATTCGAAAATTACCAATTTCCTTCTTTAGTACTCCTCGGTTTGCAGCGATAGCTCAGCCCCTAAGAAACCTACAGCGGGGTAACAGATCAATAACCCTATACAATAACACATTGTTCGTTGTTTCACTGCGCCATCTTCTATCAGCTACCTATCAGCTACAGTGCTTTCTTGTTCGTCCACGGCAGAAAACACTTTGGTTTTTCTGCCTACCGACGCGCACAACGAAAAGCATAGGTGCATGCGATTCAAATAGTGTTGCAACCACCAACACCACTTTCAACTGAGAGACCGTCTGCCTCCATACATAATACTCTTGTGGGAACTTATTCCGATTTACTGATATTGTTTTTACTTACTGCGGACGATTGTGGTTGGTAACGTTCACAGTACTTTTTGAAGACTGTAGTTCTTTGATTAAAAGTAAATTGGTACCTTGCTACGTACGACTGTGGCTTAAGTGATATGGTTTATCGATACGTAATTAAGTAGTGCCAATGGCTGTCTACTGTAGTTTGAGGTTGCCTCTCGCGTACTGTCGCAAAAAATAGCTTTCTAAACGACTCTAAAAATTTAATTTTTTCAACGTTACCTTGGCAGACGTGTGCTGAAAGGAAATAAAAAATTTGCGACTTTACTCCGCACTCAAATTATGTATACAACTCCACAGTACTAAGTACCTACTAAGAAGTGTGCTTTAATTTGCACTTTTTTATCCATTTTCCCAAATGAAACAGAAAGATTTTCCATAAAATCGTTTGATCTACCATTCCCTGTTTTAGTCCCAACATGGTTGTTTTTCTAAAACCTTGGTTAAGCTGGAGGACATTCTGCTAATTTATCAGCTACCACTTTCAAAGTAAAAAACAGCACTTTCTTTTCGCGACATCCTTTGAAACACATCGGAAAGGTAGAAAATTTTCCGGCTCTCATTTAAACTGGTGGCCTCATCATGGTGATTGGCTTGAGGGGACGATGCCGGTCAGAAGCCCGGTTTTTTTATGTAGCCTATGAATGCTATGTACAGTATGCCTGAGTAACTGACAGCGGTGAGAGATACCTTCTCATTTCTCTGATGCACAGCCAATGCAATTTATTCAAAGTTGGTGCAGACGAATGTATAGGAAACACGATAGCTTCTAGTCTTACCAAGCTTTCTTTTGGATTTAGATGAAAATGAATTTGGCTGGTTTACGCGGCTGATTACCCATTAGATGGTTCTTTCAATTGTGGGCGACCGGAGAATGCATTTTGTGAAGAGAGGGAGGAAGCTGAGGAAACAGCAGATGTTCCTCTTTAGAACGCAGGTAAAGAAGAGGGTAAAGCAGGTAAAGTGTACGAAGCTCGAGAAGCTTTCTTTCCTCTCCTCCTCTTTACCTAATCGCACCAAAACTGTTTAGATAGGCCATAAAGTTTGTAGTTGTAGTATTTTCATTCGGCGTAGGTGACTGTGGGCTAGCATACTTGATAGTGGTTGTTAGTTCCATTACCAGCAGGAATCCAGCTTTTTCGCTGGTAAAACTTCAGAAATTCCATTTATGTTTGCATATCCCTGAGGTTGAAAATTACCTTCTGCTATTCTTGGATGTAACTCAGTGTCTTCCACCAAATAAGTGATAATTGGTATGCGTCTTCTTAAAATTCCAAATTGGTTGCCAGCTAACTTTGGCCATTAGAATCTTCTTCAAAAGCTAACTTTTTCTGATGAAAAGTTTCTGCTTTTCTTTGAGTTCTTGGGGTTTTGTTCGTTCAGCGCGTTTGTTTTTGAAGCCGCGATGTGACCCTTAATACCGATAGGAATAAAGACGGTAGTGTGCGGAGAAGGTACTTTCAATGCAAAAAGAGGGTTTTCAGGAAAAAGGTGGAGTTTCAAATAAAGATTTTTTTCGAAAGGAGAATTCTGAAACCGAAAAAAATTTTCTGTTTATTTTACTGTCAGACACAGGTTCGCATTTCGGTGTACGACAAAATTGCATTGGACACGGGCTATGAAATTGGCAGTACAATAAGCTCCTCAACTACTGTTTCATATTTTAAGACATTCCGGAATGTATACGCCTCCTACTATAACGGGCATTGTGTTAAGCGGACCGAGTAAAGTTGTTAAGATTGATGAGACGGCCTTGGCTGTCAGAAAAATAATAGAAGAAGGCTCGTTCCGCATTGAAATTGTTTTGGAGACATCAAAAGGAGAAGCAGTAAGTGTCGTGGAAAAACTATGTTTATATAATTTTAATATGTTTGATGAAGATAGAAGAAATCTTCTGAATGTCCTGCCACGCGGATTTTTTATGCAGTTTAATTCTGCAAATATAAAAGTTTATTTCCTTCCAAATACAATACAGTAGATATTTAGCAAATTAGGGTTACTGATGAGTACATGAAAGAATTCTTGTTGCCTGAGGAACCAAGGAAGTTGAAAGAGAAAGAAGCGAAGAAGCAGAAGAAAGAGAAGAAGCAAAAGCAGAAGCCCCGATCTTGAATTTATCTTCTTCTTATACTCACGAATTTTACCCAAAGTACTATAAAAAGAATTAATCATATAATAAATATATTGTAATATTGAGGTTAATTATACGATGTTGTTATAATGGCTATTAGTTATAAGCGAAAAATTGTTTACCGGTTATCTGCCAACCAGAATTTGAAAGCTGCTTACAATTGTCTTGCTGATACCGGAGGAAGGAACATTTGTTGGCTGGGTCGTAAGCATTCGTGTTGACTTTTGTTGGCACAAAGCGATGGGTCTTAATTCTTCTCCATTAATTGCAGTGGCTCATAACAGGAGTCATCTGCTTCTTTGTGTGGATGCAATCCTTTCTCATTAATCTTGTTATTTGGGCCCTTTCTTTATCTTTCTTTTTTCTTTGGTAGCAAATTGCTTCGCTAATTTAGCAACACTCCCAGAGCTCGATGGTTGGGTACTGTAACTGTTTTCTGTCGTTGAAGTCTTTGCCTCTTTCAATAGCGATACCCCGGTATGTAATGCGCTGATATGTAACCGTTTACTTCGCTTAAAGAAATTGATTTTAGACTAGCGAATAGCAGTCGTCGAAGTTCTTGGTTCACTTTCGCATTTCCGTATGCCGGAGATTGCAGTTTTCTTCATTTTAAGCTTTAAGATGGGAGGTTTGACTCGGTTGGCAAGATAATTGGTAAGCTACGAGGTAGATGACTAAATGACATGGAGATTTAGTATGGTATCAGCATGTTATAACTAAGATAATTGATTTATAAATGGTGATTCCTCTTTTTTTGTTTTTTTGTTTTTAAACAGAACTTCTACAATTAGCTATGCAGATTACAGATTAGTAAGGACATAACATTACGAATACAGTTGTGTTTAGTCGCTCATGAATGTATTTCCAAAAATTTCAAAAATTCTTCTTTTGTTTTTTTTTTCTTCCTGGTTTGACTGGTTTCCGCTGTTCTAGTTTCTTTCTTCTCTCGCGTTTCCTGAAGTGTCGATTGAGTCAAACGCACCTTCTGGACCGCAGCGTTGGTAGTACTTTGAGGTGGATAGGAGTATATTGGCGTTCTGGTTGGTGAGTGACTGCCAAGCGGACTTCTTGGGTTAAAGATTGAATCGGTTGTAATGGTACGTTCTCACCTGTCTCCGGCGGGTGTTTGATGAATGAGTAACGTATTGCCAATTATGGTTGTGGTTGCGGGCGGATGAAAAGAAATCGTATGTACTTTGCGAAAGGAGAAATGAGAATATTTAGGAATTTGCAAAATACCAAGAGTATTGGGTCAATGACTGGTTTTGCTTCTGAAGTATAGATTGCAGCTGCAGAGAATAGAATTATCAAAGTGGCGGTAAGAAAAAGCCACTTTTGCTTTCATTAAAATAGAGTTGATTTAATGGTTTTTTCAACTTTGTGAGCCGCTTCCTGCATTGTGTTTTTCATATCATATAGCATTTGGTCGATCTGGTCCTGATATGATGCGGTTGATCCTGTTAGTGCTCGATTACTAACAAGATTTTCTGTGAACTGAATACAATAGTTTAGGTAATCTGTTTCTTTTTTAACTTCCTCTACCTCTGGATCGTAACATGCTTGCACTGCGAATTCTATATGGTCTTTGTAAAGATGTAGTCAAAGGTTATTACGGATTTCTTGCACTGGGACTTGGTGATGTCCATCAGTTCATGATCCTGCTTCTTTTTGCACAGGTCTACTGGGTTGATTACAATCCTTTCGAAGAGAAGTAACTTTAAGGATTCTAATATAAGAAGATGCAATTTATACTTGTTTTATTACTTTGACTGGTAACTCTTCGTTGCAGCTGTCGCCGACGTGGTGGTTCTAGCAAACTTTTTCCGGTGTGATCTCTTCTCATGGAGAGGAAATTAATACTTCATCAGTCTGACTTTGGGACGAGTTTCAAGCCGGGTAGATGTGAGTTATAGTTCCGAATGCGCATCGGGTTTTGCTGATTATCAAGAACCTGGCATCTGTAAGCTTGCTGTGTTGTGTTCTGTTATTTTTGGATTATTCCTAGTGACTGCACTTAATGTTATTTGCTATTCCGTTGTTTGGTAATGAGTGTTTTAATGCGAGCGTCGAGAGGGCTGATGACTCCGATTTAGAAACGGGCTCTCAAGGAAGAAATGAAATTCCTAGAAGAACCAGAGGCTATGAAGTTGCAGAAGCTGAACCAAATAGTAGTCAACTCTCAACAGTGCAACTCTATACCTTCAAATAGCGAGAAGGTTTGCTAATAATTAAAAAATATGACAAATCGCTCAGTCCTTTTAGCCAAGTAAATGCTGTTAATACGATTTGAAAACTGCAACTGAAATGGCAAAAACAACTTGGAAATTTGCTGGTTTTCCAACTAAACAATGTCTTCTATTTTGCAAACTTTCTGTTCGTTTTAGTTTTTTGTGCTCTATCTTTTCGCTATTTCTTTGTTTAGTAGAAATGCAGTAAGATTTGTTATGGTGTCATGTCTAAGATCAAATTTTGTTGCTGTAGTTGATGGAAGTGTTATACAAGGCTGTCGTTGAAAAAAGTAAGTGTTAGTACAGGAAGTGCAAAAGTTAATGGCTTTTTCTTCGTTTAAAATACGTTACAGATTTCTGGCTAACCAGTATAGTGTATCTGGTAATGTAACACTTGATGCTTTCATGGAATTTTGAAATTTCATTTCAAGCGGCTTACAGATTCTCTTTCGTCAGTGTACTGTGTCAGAGATTTCGCCACATCGTCGGTCTTTCAACAGTTTTGCTGGAGAACCGGCAGTCTCATGCATAATAAGGGTAAATGAAGAACTATTATTAACTGTCATTAGTGAGCACAACTGAAATAAAGCTGCATGCACTGTCGACTGTCAAAGCGTTTTACAGTGAGCCGTAGGTGAAGCACACTTGTTTGAGCGCTGTTTCTTTAAAGTTGTAAACAATGCGTTGCTGCTGTATCTGAGGTACCCATTTCTGAGTCGGCTTCAAATTGATTCCGTCTCTCAAATACCTGATTTTTGACATTTTCATGACTCTGCTGAATTGAATCATTCCATTCTACTGTTCCAATCAATTTCTTTTATGCGTATCTGTAAACAGTCATTCTCTGGTGAGGCTAAGTTTACAGTTTGAGTCTATTTATTTAAACGGAGAGAGAGTAAAGAGAGAGAGAGAGAGATGTGATGAGATTAAGACTCCAGTCGTTGCTTTGTTTTGTCTGTTGCTTTTCTTGCAAATTCTATCTGTTCCTTGCTCGTATATTTGCTGTAATGCAGCAAGCTGGTTTCAAGATGTAAAAATTCGTCGTTCACACCAAAAGTAATTCAGGTTGTGGAAACTTCATTTTGAACACATTTGGTAATTAACTTAGTCATCTTTTTTAGATTCCTTATTATCTGCAGTGTTCTCCAATTTAGCACCTAATATCGCACTCACTTGATCGCTCGCCTTACATTTTCCACTCTTTTATTAATTATATTCAAAATTTTTCGTTGGCGCAGCAAAATGCAGCCCTTGAGCAGACTTTCTGTTTCTGCGCGCAAGCTGAAGAGGTACTCGAAAGATTGAGCAACGATATTTGACTTGGTTGAAAAGAAATTCGGAAAATTTTACAAAAAACTTTTCTTTTTGAAAACAACAACTTTTTATCCTCCTTTCTAAAAGTTGAACTATTGAAAAAAGTTGTGTCAACCTTCTTGCTTCGACCGGACCGGATTAAAAAGTACAGTTAGGAGCGTGCTACTTTTTTTTGACATAGAAGTGGAAAGACAACTTTGGCTTTTTTATTTTTTTACTTTAGCTATTCTCTTAATTGATCTTTCAGACCGCTCACTTTTAAAATATTTCAATAAATTATTACAAGTTTTTTTTATTATAACTTTCTAGCAGGACGTTGTCTATGAACTTTACTAAGAAACTATAACTTTATCAACAGTTCTCTACAAGCAAATTTCACAAATTTCAGGGCTCTGTGAAACTAGCAGATCACTTTAGGAAAACATGGTACTATAGGCTTTTTTTAGTTATTTATTGGAGTTATCAGTATCTTTTCAGGCGTCACGTTTATCTGAAAATTTTGTGCTTGAACTTATATTTTGTGTTACTGGAAATCGTTTTAAGTGCCGAGTGTCATTTTCGGTTCTCTCCTGTTAGGCGTATGAAGTCTATTTTCAGCTGCTTTTTTTTTTCGACAGTTGATATGCAACAAAACGTAGTATCTTTGAGTTCGCACAAAAATAATGATCTTTTTTGAACGGGAAAACCTCTGCGTTTCAAAAGTATCATTTTATGTGCTTATGGTACAGTAGCTGAAAGTTTTGGGCCATTGCTGCTTTATCACAAAAATGTACAGAGGATGACTGCGGTAGATATTCCTGTGAAGGAAAACGCTACAATTACTTGTCAGATATGAATTTCATACGCTGCAAAACAGCAAAAGAGGGAAGGAAATTGCTCGAGTAAATTATCTGCCTTAGTTAAAGTGATGTATTTCTAAAGCTCTACAAAGATTTGATTATTTTAGATGGTATCGTTAACTGCCATAAGTTTTTTTGCTGTCTTTGCTGCAGTGATGTGCTGTAGAAAACTTTGATTCGTAAGACTACGCAACTGTCTTAAAATTATTGTTCTTTTCAACTAAAGCTTCCATCTACTTGATTGCTTAACTCAAAAGAAGCTTGTTGCTCAAAACAAGACGCTTTTTTAAAAAGTTTGTGGCTTAGCTATAAAGTATTGAAGCTGCGGTGAATGCTATTATAACGATGAAACTCATTTGAAAAAATGAAATTTGTCAGGTTTTACAAAATGCTAACTGAGGTTTTAACTTGTTGGCTTGGAACTAAAAAATTTTTTGGAGGAACGCACTGAAAGGTGGATAAAACATTTGTAAGTGCGTTCAAACCGACATTTCGATCTGGAAGTGTGATTATAAAAGAAAACTAGTTAGCATTTCTCTTTTAAAATTTTCTAGAATAAAAGGCCAAATAGAAGAAAAAGACAAACGCTCGCGTAACTTATCGTAAAAACTGAAGATGTTCGGAAAAAGACTGTGTAGCCTTCATTAACCTATTGTATAGCACAAAAGGAGGGGGTAAACTTAAGTCAGCTTGAAAAGAGTTGAGTGATTTTTGCCGACTGGCGACTTACAGAAAAATCCACTGAAATTCTGCAGAAGGAGGCTGGTTAAGTTAAGCGATGAAAAAGTCATGAAGTTTTGGAAGCGACCGCAAAAGCCAGTTGTGAAATTAGAGAAATTTTAGCCTTAATAAAGCAGGTTTTTTACATTCTACAACGTCTGATCAATATCTCTATCAGTTTCATTTAGTGAAAGATTTGTGGGGAGCTTTGATTTTATTTAAATTAGATCATTTTTTGCATTCTGTCTATTCTTTATGAATTTTGAACTTGTTGGTATATTTTTCGAACTTGTAAGGTTGCTTGCAGCTAAATACAAGTGCCTTTCTGGGATGATCTCAAGTTGGCTAAAACTATTTTCACTCAAAAGTTTACAGGGGTGCTTACAAGTGTTTTTCAAGCTTGAGAAGTCCGTCATTTTATAGATTTTTGTCGGCATTATCTTATTTGCTTTTACCAATTTAAAGTTTTTGAAAGTTGGTTTAACTAAGGAAGCTCGAAGAAGAAATTTAAGCACTTTTGCGCTTTGACGGCCCCAGCGCGCTAATTGCTTGACAGTTTCTTGGCGGGGAAGTTGAAAAAAGGACAGTGAAGGGGACAGCGGTAAAGGGAAAGGGGACAGCAGCAGGCGGAAAGGGGAAACAGCGGCGGCGCAACTTAGCTACAGCTTCTTCTCTTTTTTATATACATCTTAAAATGCATACCAGCTGCTGTATGGTGTACTAGCAACGTCCCAGCTTCTAGTGGTTCCAGTTGTGGTTTCGGATTCAACAACTGCATAATGTGGTTCTGCAGAGTCAGACCTTCCGCACAATTCTAAGACTTGAAAAGACAGTTCAGCAAATAAGCTCAGTCTCCACTTTATTTATCCTGAGAGTGGTGCTTACACAAACACCATTGAGTCTCTATGGCAAAAGTTCAAGGAGAGGCGTAAATCAAGTCATGGGGCGAGGAGGGCACTCTTACAATCGTACATGAATGAATTTGTATGGAAAACAATATATGAAGACAAAGCTTTGTTGCACCTTTGGTCACCAATTGCGGAACTCCATCCACCGCATTGTGGCGTTGTGTGAAATTGGGGACCTTTCATTGGCTCCTGATCGATCAGCAAGCAGTCATCCAATTTTTGAAAAGCCTTTCATTTGAGGGGCGCTAATTGAGATTTCCTCTGTGGTCTCAAGAATAAAGCAGGAACTAATCTTTTAAAATGTGCAAAAGACAAGCAAAAATCATTTCAACGTTCAATTAAGAACACTGCACACCAGTACACTCTAAACCACCAGAGCGAGCTGCACATCAGGAACCTCTCTACCGTCCTGTCGCTGTAAAAGGCCAAACCCATCCATAGTTTCTCACTACTACCTCCGCCGTCTAGCTTACCTGAAACTTGGGTAATTAAACAGTTTTTGCATCACTGACGTGATATTATCGTTTCGACCGTCTTATGCTGCTGTTCCATATTCCTCACCAACTGCTCTGTTTTCACATTCTTGCAAAAGGCCAAACCCGTCTATAATTTCTGTTGTTTGTAAATCTCTAACTGCAAAGCAAATTATTTCCTCAGCAGAAGGGGACTTCTCGGTTGCCAGCTGAGGTTGACACGATCGATATGTCTCCCCGGCTGTTTCAGAGTGTGACGAAAGCAACGTCGGTCTAGTCGCAGGTTGCGATGGAGAAGGGCGGGAGCCTCCTTTGAGGCCTTTGTACTTTGACGTCCTCAAATACATTTTTTTTTTTGACAAGGAATTTTGGAAGAACCAAATCGAGCCTTATAAAAAATTTTGGAGCTCTTGCACTTCGACGGCCCCAAATATATATGCGGCCGCCAAAGTGCAAGAGCTCCGGAATTTTTTGTAAGAGGCTCAACTTAGTTCCACTGAAATTCCTTGCCAAAATAATAACATGTTAAAAACTTTCAACAAACAACGATATCAATTTCGTTTTTGTGAATAGAAGTTTCATTTATAACTTCAATTTCCAATTAAAACCTTGTCAAGTGTTGTGAAGAATGAGATGGCAGCAAAACCTTTTGAAAGACAGTCTTAAAACAGTTTGCAGAGTAAGTTTTACAGGAAGCTTTTGTTTTTGAAGTATCAAACATAACGCTTTTACAGTTGGTGGGCGGTTTAAGAATCTTCTTATCGGTAACTCGGTCTACGTTGTACATTTATTTTTATCTTGAAGGTAAACAGTGCTATGCAGTCATTGAATACTAAAATTTTCGCCCAACAATTATACCCCTGTCATCTTATTTTTATAATGAATGAACATTTTTTATTTCCGCATTTGTTGAACAAGCACAGTGATCAATTCGGCAAAAGAGTATATTGAGCAGTATGAAGAGAAGAACAAAGCAAAGGAATAGCAGAAAGGAAAATAAACGAATTAGTTTGCTTCATCGAATCTCATTGTAGCCTTTAGGAATATAAGGTGTTAACAGCAGTTGAACAGCACTAGACAACTGCTCCCTGTATCGACATAAACACTCTGTTATGACTCAAAAATAGAGCTGTAGTAAAAGACGAAAAAATATTCTTCATTTGTTGCTTCCTTACGTATTAAAACGGAAGGAGAATTTCTGTTTATTTTTGTTGGCATTGAATAAGACAGCATTTTTTCAATAGTTTGAACTTAAAGATTAAAAAGCTTTTTATAAAATAAAGTTTAGAGTAAATCAGTTGCCCGTATCAAAATATTGACAGTTTCATGCTCAAGTATTTTAAGTGCGGTTTTTTTTCTCCTATAAACTTTCGGCTTACTTTCTTCTTGGATTCAGTTGTTTAGGCAACTTTGTGGCCATTGACTAGTCGGAAGTGGCTGTTAAACTATCAAAAAAACATGGTTTGTCATTTTAATTCGTAATCGACTGTTTAAGTGGCGGTATTTGGAAATCATGCTTTCCAGCAAACAACTGGGAACGAGTTTTTTTTTTTGGTTCATAAACCTTGATGACTACGAACTACCTAACAAACTATATACTTTATCGAAACTGCCGATCAGTGTTATTGCGTACTGGCCCTCAACATTACGAAATTGTTCAGCTCAGATCTTCAAATGTTCTTTTTTTTGAAACTGTTAGCATATACTTCATCAAGTGTAGATATTGCAGAAGAATCGATCGTGTCAACATATACGTACCAATTTTCTCACTGTCTGGACGACCATTGCAATACGGCCGTTTAAATAAACCATTTCTGCATGTTCCACACAAACACATGCGGCTTTGTCACAATCTTTGTCAAAAAAAGTTCTTCGTTATCATCTGTCATTGACAATGATACATTGTTCCTATACGGTTAGAAAAGAGCAAACCTAAAGTCTATCTGATTTGCTACGTTTGCGAAATTCAGACAAAATGTGTTCTTTGAATATAAAAAAAATTTTTTTTCAAGACATCTCAGACGTTTACCTGCAGTACGATTTTTATTGTAACTTTGGACACCAAGAAAGAGCTAATTTTTCCAAAATCATATGTGAGTAATGCTGTTAAAATTTCAGCAGTAAACAGTATGCCAAGTCGAAAGGCAGTGGATCCAGCACTCCAGAATTGCGGAAAAGAGACTGGGCTACAAATATGGCGAATAAAGGTTTAGATTTCACAAAAGTTTTGAGAAAGTTTAGTGCGACATTTAAAGTAAACATCACTAAGTTTTATCTTGATAAATTATTTGATTTATAGCTTCCACTCCTAACTTCTGTTCTCTCAGCAGAGTATTTCAATTATAGAAACTTGCCTTGGAAAAGCTGCCAAAAGAAGAGCACGGCAACTTCTACGTTGGTGATTGCTACATTGTACTTTATGTAAGCTACTTCATGTGAAATGTTATCTCGTTAATGTCAGCAATTCTCCCACCTGAAAGACTGATGCAAGAATGGTAAAGAGATCTGCGCTTTAAAAGTGACAACTTATGATGTAATATTTGGTTCTTTTAGACATTCCACGAGGGTAAATGGAATGTTCACTTTTGGCTTGGAAAAGAAGCAAGTGCTGTAAGTCGTTCAAACTTGGTACTTGAATTACTGTGCTAGATAGAGAAGCAAAATTGAGGAAATTCAGACTTATGATTATAATGGCTCGTCGAAAACTTATTTGTGTCTTAAAAAAACAAGTTTTTTTTTGGCAAATTGGCCTGAGTCTCGTAAAAGAAAAAAATCAGTTTCTTGAAAGTAGGGAAGCTGAAGTTATTTCTAGTAAAGCTCTATTAGTTAGTTTTTCAAATAAAACTGGAACAAAGGTGTTTTAAATGCAAGTTTCTTGATACGGCAGCGTTTCTTAAAAGTATTTTTTATAAAAAAAAAGATTTCTGCAAAGATCAGTACAAGTGGGCTA
>UXUI01008033.1:6044-20955 GCA_900576705.1 Enterobius vermicularis
ATATCAGAATTTGTGATGATGACAAAAACACAACCTGGAGGAAGTAATTACAATTTTTTCCAAGAAACCAAAGAAAAAGAAAAAACAGTGTAGCAGCAAGAAAAAATTAATGGTAACTGAAAGAGAAGAGTGCACGAAAGCACTAAAGTAAGAATACATTGTTTACAACCAAGCAAAGAAAATCTCCCGTTAGAAAAGCAGACGTCGAATTCAACAAAGTTTTTTCTTGACGACTGTACTATAATATCTGTTTATTATCTTGAAAAACCGTTGA
Source organism: Enterobius vermicularis (assembly GCA_900576705.1). Taxonomy (NCBI): domain Eukaryota; kingdom Metazoa; phylum Nematoda; class Chromadorea; order Rhabditida; family Oxyuridae; genus Enterobius; species Enterobius vermicularis. Next base: position 6,319 of record UXUI01008033.1, read on the forward strand.
TTATATAGCATTACCTATTTTTTCTCAAGCTAATCTTTTTTTTTTGCCAGTTTTTCTTCTCTTTAAATCCTGTCATATTCTATTTAGCTTGATTCTATTTCTTCTTATTTTCATATTTATCATGCTATGTCTGTCTTGGGTCAAGTTTAACCAAATAAATTCATCAACTGTAACGTTAGTTCTAACTAGCCACATCTGTTGTCAACTGTAGTTTGCCGTAGTCAACAACTCCATTACACCACCCCTACTCTTTTGGTGTAAACTTTTTGTTTTTTTTATCCATATCACTCTAACACTGCTATTTTTTAAAAAGAATGAACTTTTTATGCAACTACTTCTACTTTATAATAAATTCCTCTAGATCAATTTTCGTTTCTTTATAAAATCAAGCTACATACTTTCTTGTACTTCACTCCCATTACAATGGCAGGCCAACTTACCTTAACTAAATTTATGTAAAATTTTCTAATTTGGCGTTTTTTGATATTTAATTCATGCGTCTTCTGTACTTTTTTGATAAGTTATACTTCTGGTCAAAGTTGCACCCAAAACCTATGCTTTTTTGGAAAGGTCTTCTGTCTATCGGAATGGGCGTCGGACAGTACAGTACCCATTGCGCCCTTTGTATATGCCACATAACCAAAGAAAGTGAAAAATACCAAACTCTTCTGCGGAGTTGTTCCTTCTGCTGGACTGCTGTTTGCATAACGTGGTACACGTAAATGCTGTTATGTGCGATTTTGATTTTCATCTCTAGACTCAGATTTCCTGTAATAGTACCTCAGAAGACAGGAACGAAAGATCAGTCTGTTTTAGGAACCTTTTTCTAAAACAGATGCTGATTTGTTTTTTCATCCTTTATTCTGTTATTCTTGCAGAATGGTTCCCTTTTTACCAGTTTCCTAGGGCTGATCTCTGAAAAAGAAGTAAAGATAGTATTGAAATGAAAAAAGTTCTGGTAGCTACGATTTGAACGATGAACATACAGCTTGACTGGATAACGATTCATTTTAGTAAAATGAGGCAATCATATTTTTATTTAGATTTGATAAGGGCGACTTGTTGGAAGAGAGTAATTTATCATTGTTGTTTTTTATCGTTATTTTGGGTTCGTCTTTGTTATTTTCTTTAATCTTTCCGGTCACGTAAATTACAGAGGAACGCAGAGTCTAAAAACTGGAAACAAGCAGCCAACTACTGTAGATGCCAGTGTCTAAATAGGCCTGTTTTAGGGGGATTTCGATAACCACGCTCAGTAAACGTTTGGTGTAAGCGGAAGCCATCGCTAACATAGTCAACTTAAGATCTTGTGCCATGATGTAGAGTCCATCTGTAAAAAGTAGGAACCTTTGTTAAGAATCGGTTGATTAAATTTTACCTAGTATGAGCATTTTCATCTGTCAAACAGATTAGATGAATTGAAGAAAAATGAAGATGTAAATGTGATGCTAATGATTTACTTTGTGTCATTAGACCAAATATTGTACGTTGCTCTAGGTGTTAGATCAATTATACTACGTAAGAATCATGTGCTGAGAACCTACGAGGGTACCACCTTGACTCAGCTATTAAAGGAGATTCTTCTGTACCACTAACAGGGTTCGTCTTTTGTCTAAAGCAATTATCATTATTTACGGCTTATCAGTTCTCTACTACTTTTACTACTTTTACTACCCGATAAAGATTGGTACTTCATAAAGTATAAAAATTTATTCTACAGCAACCCTTGAGCAACACCCCTATTAGCTTCTTCTATTGATTCTTTCTTGTTCTATTACTATTACTATTTATTTACTGAGCATTGTGTTATATATAGTGTGTCTATTCAGTACCCAATGAAGATTGGTACTTTATAAAGTATAAAAATTTATTTAGATATATTCATGAAAAGTGGAGCAGAAATAATTGGAGCCGTCAAATAGTTTGAATATTCCATAACGCTTGAAGGGATAAACAGCGACGCTGAAACCGGATTGACCTTACCCAATTTAAATTTATTTGGTGAAAAACTTCGTGAGATGTACGTGGCCCATTCCATATATCATAAAGGAATAAAAACTTCAAGAATTTTAATAATTTAAGCTCTAATGCTGCGAAATGGGGTCCGTTTCTGGCGAATTAGCGAGGCGGTAAAAATTTTCTTGAAGAATAGATAAAGTTTAGTCCACCAGAAACACTGACCCTCACTACCGTCAAAAAAACTTCCTCTCTTCTCTTCCTTTATAGAGAAAATTATCTTGCACAAGAACTGTTTCTAGAAATCTGAGAGGCATCATAGTGGTGGTCTTATTGACGATAAAATAGTACTACAGTGGTTACGATAGCTTTATTAAAACTAGTTCTAGAGAAATGGCAAATCCCGTAAAAAGTTGGCCCACTGAGTTCTGCCCGCTTTTGAAACATCACTTTATCTGATCAAAACAACTTTTCAAGGGGAAGTTCCTTAAAAGAATACTGTCTAAATCGAGCTAGCGGTTTTATACCAAACTACAGATTTTTGAATATAATGGCAATGTTATCTCGTAACCTCACATCTGATTACAGAAAGGGCCACAGCAACTTTAGTATGGTTTCACAAATGCCGGTGGGACGCTTCCCGTTTAAAGCTAGAAAATTACTTCTACGGAACCTAAATTCCAAACTGCTTAGATCTTGGATGCCACTGCAAACGTCAAATAGCCTGTGCATTTTCATAACGAAATATATTTGGCAGGTATGCCATAATGTTATGGAAAACAAGTGGGCCTTAAAACGTTTAAGCGATAAAATAAAGCAGCTTTCGTGCCTTAACAACGTAATCAAAAACCAACCTAAATGTACCGTTTTTCAGCGTCACAGTCTTTTAACTAAATATTTGTTCATATATTTACAGCAAGACGAAACTGTCTCGTAAAATGGCACTAACTACAATTTCCCCTCCTTCAAAAATATTCAAAAACATGCAAAGATATTTATGTGCCACAATCCGAAAACTACAAGGAATTTACTGTTCAAGACAATCAAAGGGTAAAACAACACTCAATTCAAAAAGACGCTAGTAAACTTGCAGCATAAACTGGATGACAATATAGCAACTGTCGGAAATTTAAACACTGCACTGCAATTAAAAAGTATAGAATACTGATCATTTTTTTCAAGACCTGAGAAAAAACTTGGTTTAACAGGGCTTTAAGAGGAGAATAACCCAGAAAACTTCTTAATTTAGAAGTGCCAACCTCACTGATTTGAATGATACCTCCTGCCATCTGCTTTATCTGCAAGCCAAAGGGAAAGTTGAAGAAGTTTCTGGCTTGTAAATTATCAGCAATGAAAAAGTACAAAGTGAAAAGGCAGTGGTACTCTGCACCAAATAATTTTGCCCCCAACAGTCAACTACTTTGGGAGCAAAAATAAAGGAAGATAATTGCTTGATTCTAGACTCTCACTTATCTTCATCATATGTTAAGTATCCTTCGCGGAATATCGGTCCACACCGTTAGCCACCACGTTTGGTATACGGTTGGCTATTAGCAAACAAGGCCAAAACAAGCGTAGGGGCGGTAGCGTTCCTTTAGTATCTCTCTCATTGGTGTCCGTCTAAAATTCATACGTCGGATGACTGTTTCAGTGAGTCGATGTCCAGGGTTTCGGCAAAAGCTACTGCCAGCTACATAAGTGAAGGCATGACATGAAAATGACTAACCAATGCCGCACCAATAATGAAGAAGGGGAAAGACATGCCAAAAATGAAACTATTAAGGACGACGTCTGTCCAAATCATGCTCAGAATGGCCATTATTGCACCAAAACCTGCATAGTAAGCCCACTGCCGCTCGATCATATCCAGCCGTCGTGTGACATTTATGCCCTTTGCCGTCCAGACATACTCAAAACTAAAAATTATTTGCGTCATTGGTGTCAGCTATATTAACTGCTAAAGATTAGTGCAGCAGTATGATTGAACCTGGACTAATAAGCAGTAAAAACAGAATGGCAAGCTAAAAACGATAGTTGGTAAGATGATTCCAATTAATGAGCATAATAAAATAAGCTCCAAAAAGATACCTAAATAAAGCACACAAAAGCGAAAGATGAACGAAACAGATAAGCTGGCCAATGAAAGAAATATGGAAATCAACCCAAGTAACCATCCAAGTCTGAACCATGAACAGAAATTCAACAATCAACCCAACCAACATGTCACCAACACCATACCTGGAATACTACATTTCCGCAGACTTCAACTCATTCTTTCTGCGTTTCCCTAATTTCATTTCAAGCAGTCGTAATTATATGCTAAATTTGGTATAAGAGTTCTCTAAAAAAACTTGTTGATTATGTGAACTTTTAAAGTGATAAGACCCTTGAAGTCATACGCAAACGTCGGGAAGTTTACAGCATGGACATCTTTGTAACGGAGGGCTGCATTGGAAACGTCCAAACACCATATTCCATTAAAAACTTTTATAAAAAGATATACGGGTATGTATAATGAGCAACATGCAACGTTAGCCATTACCAGAACTGGTTTTCTAAGATAGTTCAACCGCCACTCAACTGGCCAGTCTGTATCTAGCAACCGGTAAAAAAAGCTGAATATTGGAATAATTATGAAGTACAAGACCACGGCGAAAGTGAAGTTCACAGTGATGCACTGAAGAACTCTGAAATAATCGTCAAATGACTGATGGCACAGACTTTTAAAGAAGGAAAACGGTGCATACAATATGGGTCCCGACGTCTTTTCTCGCTGTGGTTCACCTACGCTCCGCTGGCTTTCCTGCCCCAACCGCTTAGCCATCCCTCGTCTTGCAGCCAACACAGTCTGCCCCGTTCGACTGGGAGTTTCTTTGTGTGCTTCTCGAACTGCTGGTGTGGTTTTTAATCTATGAACGTTCTGGAAACTTTGAGTTTTGATTCGCTATGAAGAAGGTGAAAATTTGTGCTCAAAGAATTCTTAATGGACAAGGAAATTAGGATGAATTTTTGAATATTCACAACGTTTGTCAGTGTAAAAGTGACCGGACCATCTCATACTCTGCTGCACTAATTGGAAGCAAAATTTAAAGCATCAGTGTCTATATACAATAAACAGAACCTTGTAATAATCGGAAAAGACCTAACAAAAAATATATACATGAAAAGATAAGAAAATATGATCAACAATTACTTACAAAGAAACCGCATAGAGAGTCGCAAAAACCGGCCAAAAAGTCGCGAATAAATGTCAGGAAGAAATTTCCAAACATTGTTCTTAACACGGAAATGACAAACGGGACAACAGCCATGACTGCGCTGACGACATTAAACGTTATCTAGAGTCGGCGATACAAAAATTTTGGTGTTTCGCAGCTGCATCATAGCACTGCCTTTTCAACACCAACCTGAGGTAGGAATAGATAAGAAGAGTATCTAAAAACCTAGAACAAAATTAACTAACCGCATAAAAATTGTACTAATCGCAAAACAGTAGCAAAGGGAAAAAAAAAAAGAAAAAGACCAGCGAATTCATCGAATGTACGTGTAAAGAAGGACCAGAATGTTAAAATGTTCAAATAGTTACCGAGCCCAGTAAGAATGCACAAAGTACCCTGCAACACAAAGATAGTTTTAAAAAAGCCATTTGGCAAAACTCCATCGTTATATAAACCTGTATTTTGGTTACTTCTCAAACCACTGAATTTCATACTTTTGATTTGTTTCACGTGTTTGTGTTTTTTCGCGTTCTTGGATCCTTTAGGGCATAGTTTATAATTGTATTTGTTTTGCCAAGTCACGTTTTCTTCGTAGTTTTAGTGCAATTAATCTGACTGTTCTCAGTCAATGTCTAGTTTTCGTATAAAGGTTCAAGAGTATTTCCGACGTCGCACATCGGGTCAAAGTTTTGTTTATTCATTTTGCTCTACTGCTATACGCCGCCCTCCTCCAAAGCGCGTTGCAAGGATTATCTCAGTTTAGACCTTCAGGTGAAACTGTCATGTTACATTGTCAGCAATACCCATTTGTTCAGTTTACGCTCTGATGCCACTGGCAAGTAACCAAAGGAGGTCTTTCGTCAGAAATTTCCCAACAGAAAAAGAGGGCTTGATAATGTAAAAGTAGGCAGAACTCAGTGGACTTACTTTTTGGAAAAAAGTTGTGTCTCTTCGGTTGGTGCTTGTAAAAATAATATATGCACTGTAGCATTTTTTCGTCGTAAACAAGATAAAACAAGCAGCTTCTGTAACGCATCCAAAAAATGTTCTCGTAAAAAATGTTGTCAACCATAAGGAAAAGAACGGAACTTTTTTAATGACAGTGATGGCCAACAGTTTGATGGATTAAGCCTTACTTATTTTCCAATGCGCACTTTAGAGAACTGCTTCGCAGCGTCTTCGAATGCAAGGAATTTTTTCCATTGAAAAGGGCAAAGGGGAATTTAAGTATTGCGAAAAAGGTAGAGCGGTTACCAAAAAGAAGTTGGACACCTATCTGTCTTGTTTGTTCGTACTTTTTTTTGTCTTCGTTTGGATCTGTGAATTTCGTATTGAAAAATCATGTCTCTATATAGTAAATTTGAGTCACATTTCTCTCAGAAAATGTATACAAAATTTTTATTTACTTGAAATTTTACCGTGCATTACTTAACTAAATTTCTGAAGATGTAACAGTTAGTGAAAATGCGATGTCTTGACAGGCCGTTGCTGCTAAGTGCCGTTTTACAGTTTATTTTTCACCACTTTATTCTACATTCTTTACCATGACTCACCTGATCATCCTAATTCGAGTTTCGGAAATGTGCAATTTATTTTATAGACAAGAAAATTTTGCACAAAACTAGCTTCTAAGAAACACCTGAAGTGGGCATATTTTTCAACCTAGTCTTAAAAAAAGAACAGAACACTTCATTGACAGCAAAAACTATTTTTTCAGTCAGTCTGCTCTATAACTTCATTTTTTCTAGTCACAAGTCAAAATGTTCTTTAAATGCTTTGGAATAAACAGTCTACGTTCCCTCTTTTTTTTTGCTTTTCATTTTTCATTTAAAGTTTCTTCACTGTTTAATCATTCTAAGATCCATCTTTTTTGTTACCACTCAGCGTTGATCACCTGTTATGCTGAACATGTGCAAACATGTATAAACATGTGTCGTAAAAATCCAATTCCAAATGCGCTGTACTCTTTTAAGCAACCTGAGTGACAGTCGATGTTGCATCACTTTTTTGAAAAACCCTTAATACAATATGAACATATGTAATTTACAGTACCTATCCGGAAACGATCTCTTTTGCATACGCTTTTTGCTGTTCTTCCTGTTCGGAATTTCTGATCTTTTTTATTCACCTATTCAAAGCGTTAAAAACATTTGTGCAGTTTCTAGTTAAATTTTACCAAAAAAGTCTAGATTTATCCGAGTAAAACTACGTTTCACTACGCCAAAATCAAAGATGACAAGTCGCTGAGATGTACACTAAAATTAGGATCTTGAATGGTAATAGCAAAGAAAATAAATATATTTTTTGGAAGGTGAGTGGAAGTGCGTTGGATGTACGGAAGAGAGGGAAGAATACCGGCATATAAATGCGGATGTTCTAAGCCCATTGAATAATAAGAAACTATTTGACTTTTTCCCACGCCTTGAACCATGAAGTGCAAGTTTCAAGTGTCGCTAACAATATGGTTTAGCTGTCTCACCTAGAACTTTAAATCAAGACATTTGCATAGCTTTTCTAGGAGAAACTTTTGGTGGGAAAGAGGACCTGTGGGGCTCCTAATCGTAAAAAGGTACTTTACAGCGGAAAAACAACTATAATTGCATGCTTTTTTTACTAGGGAGGGCAAAACGCTGCAAGTCATAATTGTCCGCGTGGTCTCACCGTTCAATGCTTAAAAGCTTCTGCTTTCAGCATGGTCCTTAGCAGTACTGAGTTGTCAGAGAAAGACAATTTCTTTCTTGATATTGCATTCGATTTGGCTCACGAAGCAATCGCTCATGACGAAGTCCCCGTTGGCTGCGTTTTTGTAGTGAATGATAAGGAAATAGCTCGAGGAAGAAATGATGTCAATCGTTCGAAGAATCCAACCAGACACGCGGAAATGGTTGCACTCGATAAACTGAAAACTTACTGTTTGTCCTCTGGTCAGACTCTTGAAGCCTTACTGGTGGAAACAACTCTTTATGTTTCTCTGGAACCATGTATCATGTGCGCATGTGCACTTTATCATCTACGTATTAGGAGGATAATTTACGGAGCAGCTAATGAACGCTTTGGTGGCTTGAACAGTGTAGGCAGCCGTGAGAAATACGGCATCGACCATAACATTGAAATTGTTCCGGATGTCAGGAAGTCTGATGCAGTTAAGCTACTGAAGCTTTTTTATGAAAGACAAAATCCGTTTTGTCCCGAAGAAAAGAGGAAAATGAAAAAGAAGAAAGTGGTGAGCAACCTTGTATTTTTAATTGGTTGCATCATTCAGTGCTTCCACCATTTTGAATGAATACTCCAAGAGAGTGGAGTAAGCAGGTTGTGTTATCATCTCCAAAAGCTAAATTTAAAAAAAATTTTGTTTTATGCCTTTCTGAATTGTTGCAAAGTGTTAACAGTCTATCTTTATGAGGTTTTTTATTTTTGCTTTCATTCACGAAAACCTTTATTAGTTTGATTCTAGTTGAGTTATCAAAATTTTGCAAAAATTTGGATAGATGTACGATAGTTTCGTTTGAATTTTTTTGTGGAAATAGAACTATTTATTATTCTTGGTCATTCTGCTGTATTATATTAATTTGGTTGTCATTTTTTAAGGTATTAGAAAATTTATAATTTGTATTTTGGTATTTCACTTCATGTGTTTTTTAGGGGAAGGACCACGACTGAGCAAAATGGTCATTCATTTGGTTACCAGACCATTTCCATACATCTCATCGTTAGTTTATTGTTGCTTTACAGGTATGAATGTTTATCTCGTATTACTTCTTTGATTATTTGAAATGAAGGTACTAAAAAAGTTCCACACCTGTTTCCTGATTTTTTTAGCTTTTTGGCACCGCATGCAGTCTATTACCGACTCTGGAGTCATTGAGCCAAAAAGAGATTAGTTTATACTTCCGGACACTGTAACGGAGCAGCTAGACAAACGGTCGTGTGGAGCCACTCTTACTGAACTATTGGCTTTTGGCAAGAGCAAAGATTGATTTTATAAAATTGGTTGTTGGCGTTGAGAAATTTCAGTTCAACATCGGTCTTTGAGGGTGAAGAGTACAGTCTCAACTTTAGGTTTGTATCCTCAGGCCTTCTAATGCGGTCGTCAAAAACTAATGATGGGAAGCGCCTATGGTGGACAGCAGCGCTGAACTGGAACAAATTTTTTGTTCTATATTCCTAGAAATATTTTGTATTTCAATCTGATGTATTTTCAGTGTTGAGTTCAATTATACTTTTTCTCGAGTTTATTCTTCTTGATATTTTGTTGGAACGATTCGTTTTGTTGAAATGATATTTTAGACACCTCACTCAAGAAGTTTGTAGCTGCTCATGTTGTCGGAGTAAACTAATTTTCAAAATTTTTATCCTACTCGGGAATAGGATTTGGGATACTCTTCAATATGTTGATTTCAAATAGTCTGCCCAAATTTATTTTTACTGTTTTTCAAGAAACAGAAAGACCGGGAGCTTTATCCAGTACAAAAATGAGATCTTTTGCTTTATTCGTTATAATATGCTCTGCTGTACATCTTCCTCTTTTAACTCTGGCGGTATCATTCGAATTTTTAGATGAAAATTGCTTACGTATAAATTTCCTCTAAATCACTTTTAAAGAATGACAGCTTAGAAATCTTTTTTAATTTGTTAGTTCGAGGCTGTAGCAAACTTACTTTTGATGCAACTAATGCAGAAAAGAAAGGCAATTTCTATTTTTGATTTTTCTGCTTTGTTATTTAGGAGCAGATGTATATTCGTTCACTGTCTAACCAAGTCTTATCTACCTTCTAAATCCTTGATTTTATAATGTAATTTTGGTATTTTCTGGTATTAAAAGTATTAAATGTTGCTAAATAGCGTTTTGTTTCTGAACATATTGGCTTTCATTTGCGTAAAATAACTTGTTTCCAATGATAACTCAAGACAGTTCAGAAGCGTTGCCTATCCCTATTGGGTGAAGTACGTAATGTCGAAAAAGCCGAAAACACTTTGCTGCAAATAGCAGATGTTGCTTTTTGTAGGTGTGAATATTAAAGCTAGAAATTAGAATAAAAGTCGGCTTGTGATTGGTTTCAAGCTCTATTTAAAATTTTTGAGGGAGAATGCTACTCGAGCTTTTGTAACTGTAGGGTATTTGAGGTTGGTTTAATGGGCGATTCCAGAGGAATTGGACATTTGGATATGGTTAATTTGTATGAAAAAGGTCATTAATTAACAGGAGCGTTACGAAGTATTATCGCTAAAATGATTGGCTTACTCAGGAATTTGAGATTCAGAATCCGCTTATCTACTGTATTCCGTGCCTTTCAGAATTTGTTTTTAAATCCATTCATGGTTCTTGAGTGCTTTTGGTGAAGTTCTCGAAACAGCTGAAAGTAACAGCACATTATGATTTATGCGTATTTTGTTTGAAAAAAATTAGTCGATGTATGAAAGATGCACTGCTTTGCTACAATTGCAAACGGAGGGAATCAGAATTTTTCTCTTGTCTAATTCTGAATACCATAGCAGGACCAAAGAACGAATTCCATGTTCTATTTAACTATTATTTAAATGGTTTTGTATATTTATTTACTCCATATATTTGTGGATTCGAGTTTTTTAAAAAGATTTTTACCCTAGCAGTTCTAATCGCTTGGTCTTCAGTCAAATGGCTAGATACGCAGACGACGAGCCGGTGATTCTAGACCGATAACAGGGAGGTTGTAGATACTTGGGTAACCAGAATCTAACGGAACGTTTGATTTGTATGTCACCTTCTGAGTGATAAAAGTTTTGGTAAAAAGTGGCAAAAATTAATGGTGCATTCATAGTGTCTCGGTTCAGTAAGTTTACAATTGGGTGCTGAGAACTAGTACAGTGAAGTACTCATTTTTAAACGTAAGATGCCGTTATTCTCTCAGTTCCTTTAACTTCATATTTAATTACTATCGAACACTTTGCATGTCATTGCTTATTATACTTTTCAAAGAGAAGAAAATGTTTTGATCCTTACCAGGAAGGTCTTTACAGCCTTTCAAGGAATTTTATCGCTGATTTACTGTTGGTTTAATACTGTTTGGTCACGATATAGAATAAGCTATGACCGATTGACTATCCTTGAAAAGTGCATTTATTCCTCCTCATAATACTATGATCAGAATGTCAGTCTACTTCATTGTTTTGCGAAGGTGTCGTTTGCACTTGTAGTTTATTTGAATCAAGGAGACTCCGCATTGATGGGTATAAAAGAAGGGAGAAAGTATTCCTGTGATTTTAAATCATCTTTGTTTCCGCTTCTGGCAAACTAAGTAAATCTTTGTGGTCCTTCGGATTGCAGCTTCTAAATCCTTTAAAAAAATTGACCTTGTTTTTCACGCTTGCTTGAATTCTTTGTCCAATTACTAAATTGTATTGTGTCTCAGTAGTGTCTCAGTACAGTAGAGTGTCTCACAAATTAATACAAAATCAAATAACAAACAAATATGTCTCATTAAAATTTTGAGGTGTCGTGGTGCCTTTTTCCTTGTTTTTAATTTTGCCTTAGTGAACGTGATGAGTGAATTTTCAATCTATATAAGTTGAATAGATTTCAAGTCATCCAACTTGCTGTGCGGAAAAAATATGTGCAGAAAGACTAACTGAGGTATTTGTTGTTTAGTCTTCACTACGTCACCTTAATGATAGCTGGCTAAAGGCTACAGGCCCCCACTGAAGTTGCTCACTTTTTTGAAACTGGTTTTCAAGGTGAAACGTATACGTTAACAATACGGCAGTAGTTTTTTTTAAAGATGCCTACTAATTAAAAAAGGTATTGTGAAATCGACTTCAATTTCATGTAGCACGCACGACTGCCTTGTAACCTGAAGTTCAATAACTTTTCAAACGGTTGTCGAGAAATTGGAAAAGTTACTTCTTCCTCATGTTCAGCGATCCCTAGGGAACAGACTGTCCTACGCGTTTTAAGGTCTAATCTTTTCTACCAATTTCTAATTCATTATGCAACTAAAAGCCCTCTAATTGCACTCCCAGGCAAAAAGCAAAAAACTTGCAAATCTCGTACAGCTCCGACAGTGCCACTAAAAACTTGATCTCCGCTTCGTACTATTAAAAAGAATCTTTTCGCACTTCAGGAACCGTTAACTGAAGCTGACTAACTTTACAGCAAATTTTCGTAAATGGCAAAGGTACAGCTATGTTTACAGACTTTCTTCTTCAACAACTTAGTGAGAAAAAATTATTTCCTTACCAACATCCTTCAACAATTATCCCCGCAACCACCGAATTTTAAAATATGAAAAATTCAACTAAATAAATCCATAAATAGAATGTTTTGCTAAACGTCTAACGTACGTGTAATAATAATTCAGCAAACAATCTTTATTTGACATATTAGATAATTTTTTCAAATAAACTGTCTGACTCAAAAGACAACGACTACTTCCAAAACTCTTTTTTGTTTCGGCAGTCCAATAACCTTCAATGTTTCAACTATCATATATTACCGCTGAATTAACTCTGACACTACCAGTTATCGAAGTAAAAAGGCTAAAATGGCCATCAAACTCAAATTATCGTAGTACCATTACTACCCAGTCAACACTGCTATTATTACCTTGACAACCAGCAAAAGTTTAATGATGAACTCGTTGGCATCTGTATTTTGTACAGTGCACTCTATTATATACAGCAAGACAGTCTTTAGGGAAGCGACGAAGAGATGTTTAATTGCTAAAAAAAAAATTTCGGCGCCTCTCAAGGTCCCAAATTTCCTAAAAGCCAGCTGCTGACCCTTAAAATTGTGCTGGTTGTGCGGTTAGAATCTGGAGTATTTGTTAACTAGCTGCCAAAAGCTAACATGACTAATTCTGAAGAACTTTCATTTGATCAGCGTAAAAGGCCGCCAATTCGATATTACCAAGAAAATTTCGGTTATAGAAATAAATGTTTTGCGTAGCTGTATATGTACATTCACTACTCCTAAAAGATAGCCTTAAAACAGTTCCACCCCATCTTTCAACAACCTTCAGTTTATCTCAGGTTTAACATTTTTAGGCAATGCAAAAATCATTCTAAACAGAACATTCCTGACAATATATTGCAAGTGCGTCTATCCTAGCATCAGAAACAAGTGCGCCTTTAACCAAAAATTTGAACAGACCTAAATTCCCAGCAAAATCTGCTTTTCATTACTTTCCTCTGTGAAAATACGATTAAGAAGGTTCTAAAGTCAATCGGCGGACGTTTGATCATGCTATGGGAACTTTCTGTTATGATGTAGCACAAGTGGCACAGACCCGTTACCAAATAAAAGTTGGTCTTAAAACTTGAAAATGCAGCTAGTTTGAGAAAAAACTGATAGAACCACGCACGGTAATTACACCAGCCGTGAAAAAATAAAAATGGATTTGACTTAACCATTTACTGCCATCATCTTCAAAAAAAAAAAAAAAACTTCTCTGTTTAAACTGCAGTCATAAAAATCCTCAAATTTTTGGATGTAGAACTTAGAGTCAAATAAAATGCTACCAGTTTCACACATCTTCATTATCGCCTTTTTCCCCAGGTGCCTTAGAAATCAGCAATGAGTTTGAAAATTTTTTGAATGCAAATTCTAAATCAAGTACGAGCTTAAAAATCAAAAATGATCTTTAAACTCGTACCTGATTTAGTTCCAGTCATCACAGTTGAGGTTTTGTTTTTTAAACATACCTAAGATGTTTTTCCGGCCCCGATTAATTCATCTGTCTATGATGTGCTAGCGGCAGACACCACAATTAGAAAAAAACCCAAAAAAGTAAATCCAAAAAAACTGAAGAAAAGCGCAGTCACTATTTTATAATTCCGCCCGACCATGATAAATGAACATTACGTAAGGAAGAATGAAGACCTGTACAAGCTTTCTTGCATAATTCGACAAATAATAAGGACACAATAATTCAAAAAATTAAAAGGAGATATCACCCCCATTTTCAGCTTTCAAAAAACAAATAAAGCGAAAAAAATTCTGAAAACACACAAATTTGGAAATGATGAACTTTTTATTACAGCTTTCCCGACCAATTGCTATGGCGCTTCCTTCGTCATTTCTTCTGTCGTTCTCGAGTACACCCTCTTCACCTGCACTGGCGCAATTTCAAATAGACCTTAATTATCCTTCAGAATCTAAAAGAACTGCCAAGCACTTATACTTCACCAGTATAAATTAGCCCAGCCACAGAAAATTACTAAAATGTATTTTGCCCAAACAATCCTCCACCAACCTTTAACACAATCACAAAGTTTCATCTGAAAAAACATCCTACTTGGGAAATTTCACCTCGTACAACAAAACTCTTAGCATAATACCCCCCAAAAAAATAAAAACAAAGCCACTTACCCCCTTTGCATTTGTAAAGCTTGTACTTTTCTTTGAATTTTAGTTCCTTTTCAACGTCTTAATGGGACACAAGTCACTGTGAAGCTAGAAATCATACACCTTCAAATAAATTCTCTAAAG
>UXUI01008034.1:2167-12718 GCA_900576705.1 Enterobius vermicularis
TACAGCTTAATTCACTTTTTTTCTTCCCTTAACCACTACTGATTGCTATCACAATAAACTGGATGAGGAGTCAACTGCAAGAACATAAAATAAAAAACAAGTTTTACACGACATACAATAGAAACTGGTGTTTTCATTTAAAGGGAGTTTTACGGCAGTTAAGTTAACTCTTTTCGTTAAGGGACGACCAAAATAACATTGCGTGCACACATTTCTACCGAATTATTATGGCTTATGTGCCTGGTTGCTGTTTAGTGCTCGCTCTTATTGTCTTGTTATCCCTGCTAACAAAAAAAATTGGTGCCCGATAAGACCTTAAAGAGCGGCCAAAACCTAAAACTAACTATTCTTGTGTCTGTAAAAAGCCACTGTTGTACAACGCATCTGGTTCCGCTAGCAAAACGATCTCATTATACAATTTCATGACACTAAAATAAATAAAATTTTTGTTACCAGAATACTGCAATTTCTGTGTCATAAAATACAAACAGAAACTTGTTCATGCAGAAACATCAACTAAAAAAGCCACTCCAGAGTCTAAGCGATGTAGTTCCGAACAACAATAATACAATTTAAAACAAACTTATTACTTAAAACAATGTGCTGTTACAGACTACTTTTTACTTTTGATCTCCTTGCTTTTGCTACAGTAACTTGAAAAAAACTTAGATTTTTACAACAATCATTTTCCACACAGCAATTTGCTACACCACTATTCTACAAATTAAGAAGATTCCTAAGCTAAAAATAATTAAATTTCATTCTCCTTCAAAACATATTATTAACGCCAGCAACAAAAAGTCCAGGAACAAAAAATTCAAGAGTTCCTTTGATAATACAGTAGAACCCAACTATTGCACAGTGCAGTAGAATAAACTTGACAACTACGACTACCTAGAAGAGAATTTAAGTACAGTACAAAAACAGACTCCTTACTTTAAAAAATCAACCACTGAATCAATGCACACAGTATGTACAGTTAAAGATAACAACAAATTTATACAAAAAATCCGATGTTGACCTGCTAAGAAAACCCACTTGTGACAGAAATAAGTTCACTGAACAAATAATAGTACAAACTGCAGTATGCAATAATTACTTTAGAAAACTCCGTTCTATTACACGCCTCAGGTTCGAATGGCAGCCACAATGTGATCAAGCGTCTAAAGAAAAACTGTGTGAGACACCAACCTTTGTTAAGTAAAAAATAATGTATAATACCTTAGAGGCTCGTTCAGTAATATCTGAAGCAGAACTTAAAATAGATGCAACTCCAGCTCCATATAGTTTTTCATGGTCCTTGAACGGAACGTCACACGCAACAATTACAGGAATATCTCTCAAATACTAATAATTACCGGAGCAGAAATCTTTTCTTGGGGATAATATGTCGTTAAAAAAATATTTCGTTACTAGACTAAAAAAGTTATAGAAATGGTTGAAAACAAAGACAATACCAAAACAAAAAAAAAAAAAAAAATTATAGAAAAAACTTACGGTCTACCAAGTTTTTTCAGTTCACTAACCAAAGTTGGGATGAGTGTAAGATGATTAACAGCAACATTCCTCACCCCAACTGCATGAACATCTGAATCTATAGCATGACGTGCAACTTCTTCTGGTGTTTGAACAGACGGTCCAAGATCAACATCAAAGCCTATAATAAGAAAAAAACCCTAAGACAAGAAACAGAAAAATAGAGGGTTGTTCACGAAAGTCCAATTATCTCAAAGTGATTCTATGATTAAAATATAGATTACCAAAGTCAGCAAAACTTGTCGCAAGATGCATTGTTTCAGGGTCATTTCCACCTTGCCCCATCTTAGCAATAAGAATTCTCGGTTGTCTTCCCTCCTTCTCTGCGAATTCAGTTACCTATACTTAGATACCATTCTTTACTAAAAGAAATGCAAACCGGCCTTAATAACCAGCCGATTCAAAGATTCTAACTTTACTATAAAAGAATTTAACACGGTTTTCTAGCAGCTGACAGCAGAAAACAAACAAGACAAATAAGCTAATTTATTTGACTGCTAAAAATTAAATACCCTCGCCATCAAACTGCGAGAATGCGATTTCTCGTTCATTTCTGCAGTGCTTCTCTTGCTGGAGATTGATCTGACAAAAGCACTTGTCCCCCTTCGAGCATTGTTCAGGATTGCTGGCAACATTTTAAAACTTCCAATATCACTTTCGCTGTACACTCGCCCTGATGAATTTCTAATAAAGGTTTTTTTAGAACAAATCAAGCCAAAGACGGTGAGAACAAAGCTATAAAAAAAGGATTCCCATAAAAATTATTCTAATAATAAAGTGTAACAGCAATCGAAAAATTTTATCAAGTTTGTTATCGCTGTTCCACAAATCCGCACAAGTCAGGCACCACCCGTATAAGGCAAAAAATAGATCTGTTTGATTGTATGCAGCCGACAAACATGCAATCTTTTCCATTTAAAGTGAAGGCCAAAACCACAAATGTAAACATGCTCACGTAATAAAGATTTAATACTATGACCACCATGTCTACGACTCGCTAGATTTTCCTCCCCTGGCAATTTCTGTTCAAAAATGAAAATTCCTCCATTACAGATCCGTTCCCAACTACAATGCACCTTAATTGAAAAACCTTTGCCTTCTATCAACGATCAAGCTCCATGTAAGTGAACCAGTAGGACTTCACAACAAACCAATTATGTTCCCATTACTTTATCAATTGTTTCTGATTTGATGTCATAAAAAAATTGCTAAATTCAGTGTAGGAAATCGTTGCTGATTAACAAACAGCTCTGAGTAAGTGTAACCACACGCAATCCTGTATCCAACTGATGCGAAGTTATTCGCTTCATCCTGCAACACGCCCTAAACAATTACATCGCACTAGGCGCTTTAATTCAAAAAATAATTGCATACCTCGCTTTAGTAAAAAGCGCGTAGCCTGAATGTGCTCCAAACCTCCATTTTGCAAATTACTGTTTATGATAAAGTTCACTTTCAACAAAATCTTTCCTAAAGTTTTTTTATGTTTATTTCCGTAAGTATTCAGTCTGACACATTTTTAACTTTTGTTTTCACCCGCTGTTGTATAAGTGCATCTTAAAAACGTATAACAAGATTTGTAAATAACCTAAGTTTTCCTGCGCAGACGCTGGACCATGTGCATAAAACCTAAGTGTATTTAATCAGTTAAACTCCGATTGCGCTTGTGTTGGTTAGATAACTTAAGAAATGTGCGGTCTTCTAAGACCTATGCCATTCGAAGCTGGTATGCATTTTTTGCCTGAAAGTGCTAGTTGAAATTGCCAATCAAAACATTTCCCTTCAAGAGTAATTGTTTATTGATAGCTCTTTTACCCTCAAGTTACTTCGTCTCCAAACCACGATTACCTTCAGAGAGTCCAAAGAATGTATAGTATGTTGTTACCTGTAATTTGGAATAGAAATGTGGGTTTTATGGCAAAATATAAAACGCTTTGCACTTTATGAAAAAAGAAAGAGACATATTCAGAGTGATAGTGGATGAACTGTGGCCGTTGATTTCAGTTGTTGCTGTAATTATGCTACTGTATTTCAACGAAAGAGAACTTGATGCATGCTTTAATTATAATCTTAATAATCACAGCTTGTTGTTTAGTTCGTTAAGTAAATCAAAATCCCTATTGCTAACCTGCAGTAACTTAAATACAGCAGAGACTGACTGGAACTAACAGGTAAAGCACCACGAGCATCTTCTTATCAATGAATAAGTTAATACCTTACTTAAAACCCACTTCGTCTCTTAACGTCATAGAAGGCGGTAAGCTGCAGTTTTAAGGTTATCCTGAAGCAATTCGTGCCACCAATAGAGAGCGAGTTGAGACACAAAACTAACCAAGAGCCATGCTTAGTCTTGAAAAAAACACAGACTAGCACTTTCAAATCGCAACTTCAGGCGAAAAAAACACGTCATCGTCTGACGTACATGTATTAGAAACTAGTAAGTATCTTGAGCTACGAAGCAGCAGCACTGCAGCCAACGGCGAATGAGATGGATATACAGGTTAAAAATACGTTTGAAAAACTTCATGCTCGCGCAAGAAAAAAACAGCGTGAAATCCGCACCATAACTTAAAAAAACATTCTTGGCAATTACCGGCGATAGAACAGTGTTCTAAACAGAAGCATCTGTAAGGCGAAACACGGAAAAAAGCTACAAAAAAAGTTTATTCTCCAAAAAACTAAACTCATTATTAAACTTATTATAAAAAGTATTATGCAAAATAGCGAGGTGTTGGCACTCAGCCAACCAAAGCGCTTTTCGCTATAGAAAACAGTAGGAGTTTCTTCGTAGTCAAAAACACCTTATTTTCCTGCAGAATCATCGAATAATTAATCATTGATCGGTGAACAAACAAGCGTTGGAAGCAAAAATAAATATTACAGCATGTCACAATATCGTAAACGGAGCAAGTTTAATATAACTGTTTAACCAAAATAAAATGCTGCAAAACAGTCGTATTACTGCAAATGGTTTTCAAAAAAATTCAATAATCACTTCAACGCGAACTGGAAACACTTTCAAGATGATACAGAAAAGCTGTGCTCAACTTTTTTCAAGCAGCTAACCGCACAATCCTACGTGTTTTAAAACAGTGATCTTAGTAC
Organism: Enterobius vermicularis; assembly: GCA_900576705.1. NCBI lineage: Eukaryota > Metazoa > Nematoda > Chromadorea > Rhabditida > Oxyuridae > Enterobius > Enterobius vermicularis. Next base: position 6,809 of record UXUI01008034.1, read on the forward strand.
AGCTATCATCAACAATACGTCAGGTTCCATCGGGGAAACGTGACATAAAGCCAATCACGCTGTACAAAAGAAAAGTCAAAAAATAAAGAATAAAAAAAAAAAGGTAAATAAAGCAAAATAAAATGAAACAAAAGTCGACCAAGAATTCAGAATACAAAGGAAAAAAAGAAAAACGAAATCTGGCGCCGTCCAAAGAAATCTTTGTGTTTCTTACTAATGCCTTTACAAAATAGTTAGCGTTGGAAACAAACTATTTACAGGTATAAGGCAGCAAACCTGAAGATGTTGCAGAACAATGAACGTGTCAAACTTGCACCGTCTGTCTACAAACCAGCCCCACCACTGATCGCCGCATTTTGAATCTACTGCTGCTGCAACAGCATTTATAAAATCTGCGACAGCAAAACTGTTCTTGGCAGAATTCCAAAATTTGAGATTTCGGTGTTTCACGAGATTTTCCGCTTATCCGGATTTTTCAAGTGCCTAGCAACGCCAGCTTGCTGTTCACATTATGACTTCTGAGCACAAAAGAAGCTGCGTTCCAAATATTCGCCTGAATTTTCATTAGAAAATTAGTGCTGTGAACTGTTTTGTAGGGTTTTAAATTGTTTTGTTGTCGTCAATATAAAGGACGAATTCCAAAAATGGCCAGATAAAATTAATCGTAATAGAAGAACAGTCCCAAACATAACTTGTACTTTTGATTTTTTACAACTTTAAGTTCAGTATACCCATTAGTATTCCCAATTGAATCATGTCCGTTCAAGTCTTTCCATATCTCATCTAGAAAATTATTTAAACAACAAGATAATACAAATAGAAAATGAACTGAATAAACAAAATGTGTAAGTGGTTGGACTAAGAATGAACCCATACCACTGGCATCTGTGTTGACTCTATACTTGAATATATACTTTCAAGACAAAGAACTGTACTGAGCGGAAAAAACGATTACCAAAGACGAGTCCCTCGAGACAGTGAGCACTAGTAGCTTTAGTCAGAGTTACATAGTTCAGTGCCAGACTTTGTATAAAAAAATTTGTAAAATGAGTGAAGAAATTACGGCAGCAGAAATGCTCGCTTGAAACTGACGATAAAAAAGTACAAAAAGTCGAGAAAAAAAGGAAGAAAAGCATTTTATTGAGACTGTTTTGCAGTAAAGTACAGGAAAAAACGTAAATAATTTCTTAATTTTCAGAGTAATAAAATTTTTTAAAACTGCTCCTTCATCAAACAATAAACTTGTGCGGAGGAAGGAATGGAAAAAATTAAATGACAGACAGGTAAGCTTGATTTGGAAAAAGCAAAAAGGTTAGAACCAAAGTAAGATTAGTTGTTCTTAAGGATGCAAAGGTGTTCTTACATGAAAAATAAATCTTAACTGTGAGGTTGGAATTCAGAACGTTAATATGCTAAAACTATAGTTGACAAAATTTAAAATATGTATAACTTGTAATATATATCGTTCACCAGCAAAGCATCTGGATTTTTATGCGTTGGTGGTCAGATTCCATCATTTCACCTTGAAAAAAAAGACTACTTTACTGGCCAAAAAAACTATGAAAAATATGGATTTTTCCAGAGGACGATCATCTGTTAGAATCCAGTGGTTGCTTAAATTACTCCTTTAATTCCTCTTTATTGGAACGCATTTAGAAATTTTCATTTTTGGCGAACGAGTTGGAATTGCTAACATACTAACAGCTGCAAAACCATTTTAGTTTCTTCCGTCAATTACTCCTAACATCAGTATGGAATAAAAAACGGTTGAGTCTGTATCACCACTCAATATAATCAAAAAAAGGCGATTAAGTGGACCTGTAAATCAGATGTTTGTTATTGAAAAAATCTGATTCTCCTAATTTTATAAGTGCGGATACGTTGGCTACAGAACTGTTACAGAGTACCGGAAATACAATAAGCAGAAGTGGTTGACAGTTTACACAGTTCTGTGCAAAAAAAAATTTTGAAAGATTGATAGACAACGAGAGTTACTGTAACATTTAACCACTGTAGAGCACAGATCTTCAGAAAAGTTTGCTATTCCAAAACCAATGTTACTTTAACACAAGATTTCCAACAAGAAGTGAAAAAACGCTTTCCATGCTTATTCTTAACGTTACGTAATGTTCAACATCAGCCTGTTCATCAAAAAGTTTCTTCTTAAAGTTAAAAATTTTTAAAGATTGGTGTAACGCAATGCCTTGCTTTTGCAGATGGTTTAGTTCTGAATAGATAATCACAGTTATGATTAGGAAGACAAATGCTTTTAACGACAAATAGGCTAAATCAGATAAAGTGATGTAGTCGTTTTTAACATATAAACATCTACAACATTTAGAATAGTACGGTAACTTCTTGAATATTACTGCCGTATAAAGATGCTGTTTTAAATTATTAAAAACCATATATGTGACACAGCTAAAGTATAGTGAAGTAATTGCTGCTGAAGACTACCTACAGAGAAAAAATAGCAAAAAAAAATTTCTTTTTTTTTTATATAGCACCCTTCTCGATAGTAAAAAGTGCTGTCATAGTAAAGAATAAAGATAAGCAGAAAAAAGCAAATAAAGATAATTGCAGAATTATTCTTAAACAGTTATTGATTTAATACCAGTTAGTGCAAAAAGAGCAAAATATGAATACAGAAGGCTCAACAAACACTCAACGTTTTGTTTAGTAGTGTTGTTTAGAAAAATTTCAGAAACTATAGACCAGAAATAGCTATGTTTCACCAAGAGTAAACGATAATGCCAATCAAATTTGATCCAACAAAAATTTGCTATGCTTCAAAAATGCATGAACAGATTCTGATTGATTATCAGGTGGCGTATGAATTGGGCCAAGAATTGAGCGATCGGCAGCTGATGCAACTGTTTGTGTCGTTTCATTAGGTTCCGCAATTCGGACATGTCTTTGAGGTGTTCTATCACCAGCTGCTGATGGTAAAGCTAAGCTACTAAAAAAATTGTTATAAAACTAAAAATTGCTAAGCGATAGTTGCTTTAAACATCGACATTAAGCATCTGTTCATGCAAATGCGAAATCCAAGTTACATTTTGATTTCGAAGTCTTTTCTACCTTTTCGTTATTTCAAAATCTCTACGTGGAGTTGCGCAGTAATATAATTTTCCCCAGTAATCGTTTGGCATTCTAAGAAGGGTTAGCATCACTTGTATCTGCAAAAAAAAATTTGCAATGACCAAATTGATAGTGCATAAAATCAGGTTCAATAAGAAAAACAGTATACACAAGTAATTGACACTGTTTTAGAATTCGTTATGTATTTTTGGTACAAATGCAAATCTTTTTTTCACGACTCAAGATTATATCATTTAACCTGTTTTGCTGCTTCATCACCACTTTGTGCCATGTTCATGATCCTCACTGGTGCAGGGCCAACAATGGTTGGGGCAATAGATCGAGCAAGTGCTTCTGGTGTCATCTTATTGATGCTACTGTTCTCACAAACCTAAAAATGTTTTTTTAGATAAAGCACTGTTATTTTTTTGCTTGTATGTATCTGTAGAAAGAAAAAATTTTATATGAACTGCTATATTTGAACACTGAAAACTTACAGTTTGAAAATGTCGACAAAGATATGCAAGTGTGTCACGATTTGGTATTGGAAGATCCATAATACATTGTTCGAATGCTGCAGTATTATTTTTTCCAGCTGCTTCAACGAAATCAATCCAAGAAGAACTTGGGATTAATGAGTCCTAAACATTCAGTGTGTTATTACGAACTTATAATATTTTCCAATTTATAAGAGTTTTATTAAAGAAAAATGTACATACCCTCAACTGTTTCAAGAAATATTTAATATATCCGGTTAAAACCTCAGGCTCATAATTTTTCAGTTTTGGTCGAAAACTGGTGCTTTTAAAGTCTGCATACAACTTCACAATACATGCCCTTTCACTGCAAGAACAAACAATCTCAAATACCAAGCTGAGGTAATCAGGTAATCCAATTATGACTGACTGCATGAATTCAATAAAAATTACCCAGGTTTGCGATAGAGTCCTTCAACATCAAGAAAATGACGTTCTATGGCAATTACACAGTAAATAATCGAGTAAGGAATCATAGGCTGACTTGTAGGGCAAAAATCTTTTAAACGTGGGCGTTGTTGACGTGACGTTGCGCGAGGGGTTGAAATTGGAGGAATACAAGGCACTGGCGCGCGACTTGCACAAGCTTTATGCACAGGAAGATTACAGTCTAAAATTTAGAAAATCGACAAATTAGAACTGAAACTATTTACTAAACGATTTAGCAAATGAGGCAGTTTAATACCCAAGCATTTCAAAGCTTTTCCAAGCCCTACGATGTAACGACCACATACATCGCATTTCTCACTGAACATAAGTTTTGAACCGGTATAATTATGTTGACGATTTTCAATCGTTGTACCTTTCAACCAACTTTTTATTGAAACATATGGACTACGCCTATAAAACTTTGTTTCGACTTGTGTACAAGGTTGAAAAGCCCAGTCAGAATCCTAACTTCTGTTCTAAACAGTTATGTACTTACAGATCAACAGTGCTTGTTGTACCGCACCCAGGAGTTAATGCATTGAATCGAGCCACAGTTTCTATATTTCTTCGTTCTTCTTCCTTAATAAATTTAGCTTAATTAATTCTCGAAAATACTTTGATTTAAACAGAACATTCCTTTGTAGAGTTTCAACGAGTAGGGATAAAAAAGCGTAGAACTGTATAAATTTTTACCAGCAAAATATTTGATTCCGACATCGATCTTTTATATAAGCGTTTAATAGACACTCTTGTTTTTGGTGATGGAACATCACTGGTATCAACAGTAATTGTCGTCGTTGTAGTTATTAGCGTATTGGTTGGCGGATACGGTGCTATTGGTTTTGAGCGCTTGTACGGTACTGTCTAAAATATGTTCTAAAAAAAAGATAACAAATGAGTAACTAACTGTATAAAAAAAATAACAGTAAAATTTTTAGTTATAGTTGTTATAAGGTATCGTTTGCAATGAAAATAAAGAAAAAACTTTTTTCTGTTACAAGGCAATTCTTAACCTAAAAAGGCAATAAATTTCTGCCAATAAAAAATTTTAAATAAATGAGGAAGTTAAGACTGATAATCGACGATATACAGCGATAAGTATAGATGCAGAAAACCTACATTTTTGGTGCTATCTGCTGGTGTCTGAAGATTGTCGACGTTCGAACGTTTCAATGGTGACAGTGGTTCAATATGTGATCTGCAAATGCTACATTTGTTTAACCAAATAATGATTCGTTACTTGAAAGGTACGCCTTTCGAAGAGGCAAAAATAATTCACTTAAAAAACCTTTTGGAAGACGATTTAACAACTGGTGTCTTTGGTTCTTCTTTAATTTCAGTATTAGATTCTTGATCTATTGAATCAGTAGTCTTGTCATAGTCGATATCGTCATCTTGAAAATCGCTGTTTACTGCATAACATTTCGATGATACACCAAATTTTTGATTAGTTGTAAATTCGTTTAAAAATGCATATTTTAGTTGTTCTTCATCGCTCATACGAGATATTTCTGGCTAAATAGAAATCATGAATCGTTCCGATTTACAGAATTAAATCATGCTGCTGTCATTATTTGATAAAAGCAAAAAATAATTAAAATTGATGTTTCTTTTGACATTTCCAGTTTTGAAACAGCTTTAGCAGAATTTAACAACAGGCGGGACATCAACTTTTGCGTTCCTTCTTTAGAAAAGATTACGGTGATCAGTTCTTTGACACGTAGCAATATACGTTCCATATCGGTATATTCATTTCTTAGTTGCGTATTTTTTGACACCAAATCTTCAATCTGTGCACGAGCATGAAGAAGTTTTGCATCTGATGACTGTCGTTGTGTACTAAAAAAGTTTGTTCTTATTTGAA
>UXUI01008034.1:17579-31312 GCA_900576705.1 Enterobius vermicularis
CCAACAGAAATCAACAGCTTTACCATCATCCGTTTTGGCGCTATTCTCTGAATTTTTATCAACCGAATCTGTATGACCTGGTTCTTCAGATGAAGGAAGACGAGTTGAAACTAAAAGACAAATATAAAAATAAATAAAAAAAATAGAAGAGTTCGTGGCTTAAAAGAAATATAAAACAACCTGGATTGTCAGGTGGACTCGTTAGTGTTTCTTCCTCGACCTCTTTGTAATCATCTTCACTGCTGCAATATGTGACTTTTCCAATGTTCTTGCAGTTCGCATCCAACCAATGTTGTCTACGTCTATGTAAACTGGAAATCCAGAATAGTATAACAAACATCCGCGTGCAGAAAGCTAGCTCATAAATATTAAGAAACAAAATCAAAATGATCTTATTACATCGTACTAAAACTAAGTAAATAGCAGTCTAAGCGACAAAAAGAAGTCTTACCCCGCAGTATCAGAGCAAAACGGCCCTCCATGCTCCGCTTTCGAATGACACCAAGAACAATTGAAATGAGATAATGTTGCATTTGAACATTCCTCACATGTGTGATATTGGATACAAGCTATAAAAGTAGTTCTGTGATTAGAACGGAACTTACCCTGACAAAAATACCAGAACAACAATCTGGCTCACCTGGTTGTGCAATCAATCGAATAACTGTATTAGAAGTTACAAATTTGGGGTCTACCTCGATACGGTGATATTCATAAAGAATTCTTTTCACAGTTGCTAAAAATTACAAATTTTGATCATGTAACTTTAACTTCCAGAAGAATAAAATAAAACTATGATTTTGCTCCTTAACCTTTCGTAGTTAAAATTAGAGTACGCCGTCTCAGCGTTGCTTAGCAAAACCGTATTACTCCTGCCAACTAAAATTTTCTGTTTCAGATACCTTGTCTGTGACAACCTATAATAGCAAGTCCTAGCCAGAAACTCTATGTTACATCACTCTATTCGCTTGAGACGCTAACAAGCTTCTGGTGAAATTTACCAGAGTAGAGTTTTCTGGAATCGCTGACAGTTACACAATCTCGCTTCCTCACAAGACGCAAATTTAATACTTCCACGCAGATGCCACTTACTTGAACATTTAAATTCTTTTCAGAAATATTCCACCAATATACTTTTGTGCACAAAAATGGAAGTCCATTATAAAAGTTACATTTCACAGCAGATTCCTGGTAACTTTTAAACAAGGCACGTCGAAACTCTAAATGATATTCTTATCTTTCTCCCGCCTGCGCTGCTCAAAACCGTAACAAAACACAACTATGGCTATGGAACCACCTCCACAACAGAGCATAAAAACTCCATATCCAATACTGAGCTGCCTTTTTAAAAGCTCTCCTCTTCTAGACTTAAAAGTGCAACTCGTATCATAGATTGATTTACTACTTGCAATTTGCATTTTTTGCAATATTTTCAAGCTAACAACAGTGAAATCAACCAGGCCATTCTACACTTATTCACAAAATTTTTTTTTTTCTTTATTATAGGAGTTCTCAGTGTAACCATACACTGTAAAATACTCAGAAATTTTCTCTTTAGCTCTGCTGTTTATATGCAAAACTCCGTAAAAATTTGAACTTTAACCCTGCAGAACCACACTAAACAACTCAACTACATATTTCCTGCTCATCCAAAAAATAACTGAAGCGGAACCTCCAAGCCACGTTCTCGCAAAACCCAGAATATAAGCGCAAATTCAAAAGAGAAGAACTCCTACGACTCATAAAACAATTAAACCAACCATAATAAAAAGAAATAATATTGTGCTTACGTGGTTGATCGTCTTGCATCCTTGTCCTATGATGAAACAGGTAGGCATCACTTACACCAATCTTCACTGGATGGTGAGAACCGCTGATATTTCCAACAGGAATTGGTATCTAGACGAAGCCATAAAAATGACAAAAAAGTGCTCCCCAGCACTGAACAGAAAAGTAACTGAAGTTCTAAAGCTGTTTTTCGTAAAATAAATACTTACATCAATATAAACGAACCAGATATCACCATTTTTGTGCAAAGAAAGTTGAAATGTGAAATATCCATCTGAAAAATTAAAAGTTGCCTCCATCAACAACATAAAAACTTTAAATATAGATAAGATAGCAATATTCGTCGAAAGAAGTAACCTGTTTTTTGGGTCCTTAGCTGTAAGTTTTTCCATTCAATCACAAACTTCTCTCCATCGTCAGCATACATAATCGTTGAATTCTCTGCGTAAGTATCGAAATTCGCCATGAGTGGGGCAATGTACTGTGTAGCCGCAAGCCAACTGTGGAACTGTTCTCCAACATAAGAAAAACCTAAATTATGCAAGCGATAAAAGTTCATCGGTGATGGTCTGACCATCTGCCGTGCAGTCCAGTATAAAGTTCGATAACTTTCAAGGTAAAGCCGTAAAAAAAGCAGATATAACTATTTAACATGAAACAGTGACAGTTTTCGTAGAAAAATATATTTAAAACATTTAGTGATCTAGATAGAGCCTGAGAATTACGAACCGCCTGTAGCAATAGTCAAATTTTTCATCCTAAATCCATAAAAGGGAAATTCGAACTGTATTCTCGCAGCCTAAAACAAAAATTAAAAGTTAACCATACAAGATAAATAAACGTTAATTCAATTAAACCACTAAAAATTTTTAAACAAGGTACTAACCACAGCCCTCCTGTAGCTCTTGGAGAGTAAAGGATGACTTATGTTTCCAACAGTTCCAGGCTTCTTTAGCATCTCCTCAATGTCAAAGTAGTGAGTTTTCACCATATCTGACCTGTTTGTATAAGTTTCCAATACATAGTACTTGTAGTCGATCTAAAAACAAGATGAAAAGACTTAAATTTATTGCACAATATTCATTCTAGAGACCCAATAATTGAGAGTATAGGCCAGTGAAGACAACATTCCGAAATAAAATGTGAGAGATTACCTGCGAAACTTCTACATCTGATGGTATTTTGAGATCATCATCAGTAACACCTTCATCATCGTCTAAACCTCGCTTCTTTCTAGACTCTAGCGAAGAAAAATAGGGTGGGACAAAATCGTAGTCTAACCAGCTGCCTATAAATTCATCAAAAGTTGGGAGTACAGAAAACAGTCAAGGAACTTTATTTTGAAGATAAGCAGTATTCTTTGAATACCTATTAAATTTACAGCTGAACCTCTTTCGATTAAAATATTTTCAAAGAAAGTACTCAGATCCTTGGCAGTATTAGAGTAAAATGTAATTCCAATAAATTATCAGCAGTTATGAAATAAAAAACCAGATGGAATTAACGGGTTTAAAAAGAGATCTGTACTAAGTAACAGAAGCATCAATAAGCCAGATAAAGCAGCAACTTGCCGCTACATAGCGTTTGAACCTCAATCTTAACGACACAAAGGCTTACCCGCATTAGATACTGAGGTGACATGACCAGATATACAGATTGTTAGAAACCATAATACCAGTACTAAAATTCCCATAGTTCTACCCAGCCGTCAAAGAAAGGCGTAGTTCAATACTAAAAAACCAGTAATCTACTACCTGGTCGAAAAAAAGTGTGAAGTTACCGTTAAGCAACAAATACCGCGACGTAGGCAAATTTTAGTGATAGCTCAGAATTACTTTCATGGAACAAAAAAATTGCCAAACATTAAGACTAGTTTTATACTTTGTTAAAAGTATAAAAACACTTCAAAATAAAGAAATAGAACATATAAAAGATATTATAAACATGTATTAGTAAGAAATAAAAATAGTGTAAAGGTAAACAATAAAAGGAAAAGATCAATCAACAAAATCCGTGATTAATGTGAACAATATATAGTAGCGCTGAAGAATCCAAAATTTGCGACAACAAACGTAGTATTAAAAATTGTTACACATATATTATGCAAAATTAGTGTAATGACAACCTTTAAAAATTGAGAAACGTTCCCTTTCCTCCTCTATTCATTGCATACTAAAAACGCGTTGCAGACAGAGGATAATCATTGTGCTCAAAAGTGAATAGCTGGTTAGTGGAATTGGCACAAACAAATATCGCCACTAGTTTATCTCGCTCTCGAAATATTCGGGAAAAATTATAAATGATTACTTGCAGAAGGAAAAAAGTGACAAATACCAAATAAATATCTCATTTAGCGACTAGTTCCAAGTTAGATAAAATAAAATTAAAAAATAAACAAAAGTAGAGAAGAGATAAAATAAAAAGCTAAATCCCAATACAAAAGCAAGAAAATTTTCATAAGCTTTACTCCTCAAAATCATATTGAGAACATTTATTTACAAACCAACTACCCAACAAGTTCTAAGAATACCGGCCCCCAACAGCCAAAACCTCCCTATGGAATGATGTTAATTGTGCAGCACAAATAATTGCAGCAGTGGCACCGAACAGAAATAACACCGCAGCAAAATACATCTGCTTGATATTTTAATAATAACAAAAGCAAATCAGAATAAAAATAGTCAATATTCATCTTCTTAAGAAAACTTTCTTCCTGAAACCACCGATATACTCGACCTTTCGTCATCTGTGATAACCAATCCGTCATGTCCCTATTAAGCCACTTAAAGTAAGCAACAATTTAACTTTTCTCTATTCACTTCCAGAAACGAAAAACTAAAATAAATAAATGTAACCATCTGATTTACCAAAAAATGTGTTTCACTTTTCCTCCTATAAAAAAAAAACTAATTTTCAAACGGAAAAATAAAATCTCTCTCATTTTTCCAACAGATTAGGCTTTTTTCATTCAAAAAAAAAAAAACTTCACACAAAACTGAATACCCTCAATCCACATAAACCTCATCAAATTTTTTTAGCCATGCCATTTTTTCAAAAACACCAAAGAATTATCACGTATAATACAAACAAAAAAAAAAAAGTAAAAAGTCAAATCCTTAAAAAAATGGCTTTCAACAAAACTAAAACATATTTTTTGCCTGCGGCTCTCAACAACGCTCTGATTAATCAGATAAAAAACATTTCACCAAAAAATTATTTTTTCCTTTTTCCTTCTCTTTCACTCTTCTAACTTCTTTCTCTTCCTTCCTAAAGAAAAAACAAATCAGTCCGGTAAACAATGCAATTCAGGAAAAAGGATTCAAATTTCAATCCTCTTCTCTGACTAGATGAAAAGAAAAAATCCTCTTCAAAGTACCACCAGTGATCAACAATACACAACCAAAAAACAATATATATGTATATAACCAAATAAAAATATGCATAAACAGAAAAGAAAACAGAAATAACATAAAAATAAACAAATTTAAGAGGAACTCAGCTTCAGCTGCTTTTTGACGACACAATAGGATGCATACCTATATATAGATCCCTGTAATGCGTAATATACGTGCATATGAATGACTAAAAATGGTTAGAGACATGTGTATCTAAAAAAAATGACAATGTCAAAAAATTAGCCTACACAGACAATAGCAAGAACAATATAAAAGAACAAAGACAATCAAAAAAGCATTCAGTCTTTTTTTACTCTCCATACAGCTGAACACAACTATCCTCATTTTATTCCTATACGAAGAACCCTACTGCTAATTTGCTGCTAAATTTAACTATAAATATATTAAAAACTGAAGTCTTGAAACCCTCTCTCTAAATCCACTTCTGCCATCTATCTTTTTTTCCATTAACAAAATATTCGTCCAAAAAATCTAAACAAGTAAAACCCCTCACCAAACAAAAAAACACTTAATTAAGAAGTATAACGGAAAGGGAAAAAAACAGTATGTAAAAAAAAATAAAAGACTTTTGCAGAATAAAAGCGTTAAGTTGAAAGAAAAAAGCAACGAATATCGTTTTCTGCACGTCCTTTTTCAGAAAACGCTTTTCTCAAGTGACGAAAAAGAAAAGGATGTTGGAAATGCCTTTAAAATCAAGTGAGAAGCAGAAAAAAAGAGGAACATCTATTGATAAATCTAACTGCACTCCTTATACCTTTCCAACTTTTTTATGGGCTTCCGCTGCCGAGCCCAAGTCATATTTGAAAAAAAAAATAAATATAAAAGAACTAATCTACTCCACCGTGACCTTTTACTTTTTTGAATACGTTCCTACAACAAAAACACCATAAGCAACGAAATACATAGAACAACACATTAAAAAAAGTGCCTCTCAACAAATAGCGAACAAAAAAAATAGTAACTAAAATGAAAATTAAACAGTACAAAAAATATATGTGAAAGAAAATCTAACAAACTAAGCATAAATTGAAGTCATAAAATTCTTTGAAAAAAAAATTTAACTGTTTACCGATAACAAATCTGAAAGCTAGAAAGAAGAAAAAAGAATGCGGTGAAAAAAATCTACTCGTCGACAACATTTATAAATAATTAAAAACAATATAATACATTTAAATTAAGAATGCTGAGGAAAATAAGAAACGCATATGCATACTTATACAGTGATCGGCATTCAACTGAATGTGATGACGTACACTGAAATTCATAAAACAGTACAGAAGGCTTTCACCGATGATAAATACCATACCTCATCTAGAACAGCTTTAATAAACGGTGAGTGAGAACGAGGAGAAAAAAAGCATACTGTCAATAATTTTTTCTTTTCCAAGTAATCTTCCAAATTTTTTTCTATCTCAATCAAAAAAATAATTATTATGCCCTGTTACATTAAATAAAAGAAAAAACTAAGATATTAAAAAAACAATTTTCTTTCACTTTTTTTCTTCAAGTAAAAACAGTGGAAAAAAACTGGAAAAAAAAAGGACAATAAAAAAGGAGCTTTCTTTACTGCAGCAAAAAAAAAATTGTGCTTACAAATTTCAGTGACTGTTTAACAGTCGATACAGCTATTGTACAATTGTTTCCCATCGAATATACCAAAACTAATTCATCTTCGTCGTCAGGCTCATTTTCGCCTTGTCTTTTAACAATTTTTTGCATCATCTAACTACTTCTTCTTCTTCTTTTTTCTCCATTGTCTTCTCCATTTTTTCTGCTGTTGCCGCTGTAATTTATCGCACTGAAAAAAATGCCATCAAACAACGCAAATCGTCACTAAATAAAAAATATTCTAAAAAACGATTTGAGAGAATGTAAAACAAGAAAACAATTTTTGCAACGTTCATAACGCATTGTTACTTTGCAACGAAGATGAAAAGTTTAATCATTAATTTCATAGAATTTCTTCTTTTATATTACTGCCCTGCAGAAAAAAAAAAGAAAAAAATCTGCTGCAAATTTAGAAAGCAGCTAAAATAAACATACTTGTAGTCAAAATAAATGTTTTCTTTTATCGAATTAAAAAAATTTTTAAATATGAAATTGCCTTAGTCTTTCCCAGTTCCCATAATTACAAAAACAGAATAGTAGAAAGCCAACATCAAAATCCACTATTATAACAGGTGTTGGGGTGTGGTTTACAACACTCTGACATGTACTAAGTGCCTATTTTTATGATTTTGTTTCGTAATTGAAAAAAGTAGAAGAATCAGAATCCAGAACTAGAGCCACTAAGAATTAAATGTAGAACAATGCATGTTTTCACTGTAAAATTTTTAAAAACTTTCCCATTAGCACCTAACTTCCAGACGCCCATTTGTTTTTTATTCCGTTTCTTTAACTCCATTTCGCCTTTTCTACAATTTTCCAAAATTCATAATTTCGTCATTAAAAGGATGCAAAAGTTCAGTAACATAAATTCAAAAAAAAAAAAAGGCACACTGAACCTTAACCAACTTAATATTCGGAGATGAAGCTGAGTAATTTACTGCAGTTACGCGTAAAAAACAAACACTGATCCAGAAAAGAACATATCAACTCGATAAAGTTGAGCCAAATAAACAGAGCAAAACAAAATGGTAAAAGATTAATCAGCAACGACAACACCTGTAGTAGCAGTATCAACAACAGCAGCAACTGCAATCCTTTCAAATCAGTGAAATGCTGAGAAAAAAAAAATGGAACAAGAAAAAAGAAACAAAACAGATGGGAATGACAAGCAGAATTCTTCCACTGTCTTTCGACAATCTGATAAAGCGTTGGTTTTCGTTGAATAAGGCTTTTTTTAAATTGAATTTTACTTTACTTCCTTGGCACAACAACAGCTACACGATGCCTTTTTATTGTCAGTCACTCACACCCCGACTGAGGAGGTTAACTACCGAACACTACCGCTCAAAACAAGCGCACTGACTCAGTTAGAAAAGCAAGAAAACGCTATGGATGTTGGCACTGATCCAAGTGGTCATTGCCAACTAATATACCACTAACATAATACAAGCCGTCATCATTAGGTCCTTACTTAAACAGCTAACAGAACATAACTGTTCGGGATTCAAGAACAGTGCAATAATGCGTCTGGAATTTAAATATGCAGTCATCGGTTTGACAAAACACTGATGGATGACAGTGCCGCTGTTTTGTTAGTCGGCTATAAGAACGTCTACAAGTTGATGGATTCTCCAACCGTGTACTGTAGCGCATATTATACGGAGAGGGGAGCCGGCGCCGTTCCTTTGTGAACTACCTACCGCGTGGTAGACTGAAAACTAAATTTTTTTGCCAAAACGAATATTCAGTAACACAAGAGAAGGATGGCGGGAAACTTCGGATCATTTTAGCGCCGAAAAATAGGGATGACATTTACTCCCATTGTCGTCTTTAGTATTGGTATTCAGTAGTTTAATCTTTGTTGTCATCTGATTGGGTGCATAGAAGGCTGTTAGTGCCTTGACCTGCTGAGACTTTTCAGGTCTTTGATTAGCAGGGCTTCTTGCCGGAACTAATCAGTGTATAGCAAGTACTGTGGGTAACCTTTTTCACTTCTCTATTTGACATAACTAGACGAGTCATAGGGAACGGTAAACTCCTTTTTTATATTACTAGAGTTAAGGAATTAAGCGTCAGATTGGTTTCCAGTGGACGCTTTCGTTTAGATTAATTCAAACACTTCAATTTTCAATTTTCCTATGTGAATTTATTTGTTTCAGATTAAACTTCTCAGCTTTCAGCAAGAAAAGATGTTACTTTCTACTTTTAGACTGGCTTCCATGCAGAACATGTGTAGCTTTGCCTTCTCAGCCGCACGCCGATATCGTGGGGTAGGAAGAGAAGGATAAATAACTAGCTATTTAAGAAAGAGTACGGGAGAGATGCAGGGTCGTTTTGTAATGCGTAATGTCCCTAAACCTCTGTCATCTTCGAAGGTCTGCTGCTTCTGACATCTCCGATGGAAGTACTGTTGATTATGTGTGAGCTCCTTGTCAAGAGGTTGCAAAGTTTAGGCAAGTGGCATAGTTTCCTCAAGATTGCTAAAAAGTGCAAGTGTGATGCTGAGGATACTGAGCCTTCTGTCTGGTAATAAGGGCACGAAAATGTGCATTGCTTACTGCAGTTACTGGAAAGCCAGTAATAAACTTCTTATCTTTTATTTTAGTTCGCCATTCTGTTCGTGTAGTGAAATTGCTAATCACGTCAAGGGACTGAACTGCGGACAACTGGATCTCTTGCTGAAGATCCTGTGTAAACTGTGGTTTTTAACACGTACTGATTAGAGCAATTATGCGTTATGTTTCTTCGTAAATGATGCCGGAAATATTCAACATTTCCATGATTCACCTATTCTGAATTGAATCAGCGTTCGGGAAGGTGATATTGAACAGAAATTGATATTTGCGAAAACAAAATCAGGTGAACAAAAAAGCGGCAAATTTATGGAAATTTTATTTCACCACCACTTAGTATGGCTTCGTGGTTAAGTAGGGGTTGTAAAAAATGCTTCTGTTGAACAGCAGACAATCTCACTATTTTGATGAACAAATAAAGCTTTAATTTTGGGAACTGAGTTAAGCCTTTGTACAAAAACACTTTAAAGCTTTTGGTACTCCCCCATTATACGCTTGGAAGATTGAGGGGACAGAATTCAGGCACGATTAGTGCAAAACTAAGCAAAAAGACTCTGTAACTGGCATGTGGTTTGAGTTTTTCACTGAAAACTCGTCGCTTTGAAACTCCTAAGGGTTGATTAATTATTTTGGAAAAATTATGCGGAACACTTTCTAAGTGCCGAAGAATTAGTTTCGTTTCACAAAGTGACAGCTTTCTTTAAAATTACCATTTAGTTGCTCAAAAACGAAGCCAATTTATTAATCTTTTGAGGAAAGTCTTTTTCAGTTTTATTGAGACATTCATCGTTTACTTGTAACTTACACCAAGTCGACACAGCCGGTAACTCTAAAAAATATTTTGCAGTTCTCGCTTTTTTTATTTAACGGCTTTTTAGTCCGCTTGACGCTTTGCTGAAGTATTTCTGCCCAGAGGTCTAATGAAGTTATGTTCATGACTGGCAGTTTGATTGTTGAGTCCCGCTTTTCATCTGCAAGCCGTGCTGTACTCTCTTAGGCAATTGAAAGAGATGATCGTAAACGGTTCAGCTGTAGAAGAATTACTTTCTTTGAAAATGTTTGCTAGAATGCTACCTGCAGAAGGAGAGACAGTTACGTACTGTTCGATCTTATTTGTTAAACACAAGTGCCTTGGCAAAGGCAGTTTTTCAGATACTCAAATCTCTAAAATCGCCGTTTTTGTCTGGCAAAGTATAGCAAACGTCAAACGCAAAGGACGTGGTTTAATCATTAAACAAAGAACTGGTCATATAAATGACGTCGTAGATCCTTGTAAACATTCGCATAAAAACATTTTAAATAGTTGCAATCTGTTAAGAGAAAAAGTTAATAAGTTGGATGGCTCTTCTAAAAATTAATGCGAGCAACTTGCTTGAAGTACGCCAAATACAGTGAGAGACATTTTTGAAAAGGCTACTGGTAAGTATATCGCATTTTGGAGTGAGTACAGGAACTGGTTTCATGGGATAAAATTGATTCCCCCGTTTGTTCTTCCTGAACAGATGGGGGAAGCAGCTAACACTTTTTCCCACGTTGGATCAATTATCACCTATTAAATCAAAATAACGCTTCTGCAGCTAAAATTCAATTTTAAAATGCTCAAAAGCGGCTTTGTTTCAGTTTCTATCTCCAATGAACCTTACTTCGACTGTAGTTCCGGCCGTGCAGGTCTGTTACTCGGGATGAGTGTCAGGAGAGTAGTTAAATTAAAGTTTTTACACTATTTTTATGAGCTACAACTTCTTCAAGGCTTTTTTCAGAAACTTTACACTTGGTACTCATCATTGTGAAATTACGAGTTACGAATGTACCTGGACATATGCTCTGTACTTAAAATTACATAGATTTCTGTACATATGAAGGGATCACAAACTTCGTAATTAGCTTCACTTGTCGTACAGTTCTATTAAAGCAGTATCTTTTGAATGCATTGGAAAGTTTATGGAAGTGCTTGAAGTTGCTTTATGTGAATAAGGCGAGGTGCAATGGAAAACTGTCAAATGAAATGAAGGAAACATATCAAAATATTGGATTTACCGTTTAGTTGTTTTTGCTGTAACAAATCTTACAAACTACAAACCGCTTTAGTGCAGAACGTTTTTGAGTTTACTGCAAGCATTCCGTGTTATCTCCTAAGATATTTCAGTATATTGACGTGGGTTTTATTTGATCACACAGGAGCAAAATAGTATGTACCTAGAAATAACGAAGCGCCACGAACACTGTTAGAGTCACTCACTTAGCAGCCTTTTCTATCTTTTCTCTTAGAGCGAAAACCTGCAAAGGAAGGCAGTAGACATTGAAGAATAGAACAAGTTTCTTCTACAATGCAAAAAAATCCTTTCCTCTTCAGGCAACAGCAGACCGCTGTAGTATTTTGCTGTTAGCAAAAGTAGAGTCTCTCGTCCGAGACAGGAGTCAACAGACTTTCCTACGCTTCTCCGTTAAGGCCAAATATCAGATTTTCCAAATTTTGCTCTTGATGTATTTGGTCTCGGTTGTCGTTTAGTAAGTCTTCAAAAAACTCTCATTTGAATTTAAATCTGTCAAAATGTAAAGAAAACTTATAAAAAGTTCATTTTTTTTCTTGCGTAATTCTGACAAGTTTTACGATTTACTTTATGCTAATTGTCAACTAAATCAACTTTCTCTTGTTTTTATTTTACACCTATTCAACTGTGTGTTTACATTATGTGAGGTTGTCAAAACAGATTTGATAATTCAGTATAACGTTTTTGAAGGGATTGGAGAACCTGCTTGTACCTTTGATGATAACCAGATTCCTAAATCGGTATCACGAAGCTCTAGAAAGGAATGAGACATTTCTTCTTTTCTATCTTTAAGTGGAGTATTGAAGGTAAAACAGAGCCAACCGAAGCTAACCGCCATTGTTTAAGAAATCCGCAAGTTTTCAGTCTTCACTTTCTTCTTCTTTTTTTTTTTTCTGACGTTTGATGTGCAGAGATGATCTGCAGTTAAATTAGCAGTTGAAGTTCCGTAATTGAAAAAACCTAGTTTTTTGGCTTCATTTTTTAGTGACTGAAGAGGCACAATTTTTGCTGTAATATGCTGAAAAAATTGTTGTCAAAGAATAATAAGGAAATATTTTTTATAACTTCATTCATTTCCTTAAGATTTTCAGCCGCTATTGTATTTTCCGCTTTTTTTACTGACGCAGGAGGGTTACGAATGAGCCAGAGCAAACGAATATAAGTGAAGTCATCGACAGCTGTGAAATGAAATTTTTTAAAGACCTGATGTACATAAGCACTTAATAGAGTATAAATTGCTGCTTCTTTTGTCTATGTTTAGGTCTGAGCAACTGGTTTAGTCAATATGTACATTATCAATGGATGCTTGAATTTTGACGTATCGCTTTTTATTGAAAACCAAGGCCACTATCCTACTAATGCTCTACTGAATGCCAAGGAAATTTTTACTTACTTTTTGCAAAGCATTTTAAATTCATTTCACATAACTTCTTTAAGATCTTATAAGAATTAAAAAACAGCTGAACAATAAAATACAGAGGGGTTAATCATAATGAATTTTTGTTGCTAACACGAAGTAACCTAATATCAACGCACTAATTCAAATGGTATTAGTCCAGCTCTGAAACCACATAAAACGTGACCCTTATTGCTTTGGTTGCATTCTTTGTAGTTTTAGCATCTTCGTTATATTTAAGAATTCGAGCAAAAACTTATCTAGTGATGACAGAACCTGGTTACAAAATTTTTTCACTGGTAAAAGCCAAAATAAACAACACTAATGACGCCGGTACGATGCGTACGTAATTGAATACGTAACTGAACAGTGTCTTTGCTAAAAATGCCGAGTAATAACATAAAGTGTAGAATTAGTTTAGAAACTAGATCGCTGCTTAATCTGCCGGCTTGCCATCGAAGCTTTCCTGCAGTAGAGTCTTTTAAAAACTTTTTTTGAAGGTCTGTATTTGGAGCTGCCGATATATAAGAGTTCTGGAATACGTTTGGAGGTCAGTGCTGCAAGTAGAATTATGTAAGTCAACTGCACTAAAGTAACAGGACTGAGCTGTCATTTAAGAGGCTTAAAGTGCTTTTTCTTTTTTTCAAATCAATTCACAGATGTCATTCAGTTGATTGCTCAGTTTTTCTTTCCTAGTTTTAGTCAACTTTCAGTAACCGGGACATAGCAACAAGCAGTTGTTTGATAATAAAAAGATTTGATTATTATAGGCAAGAAACTTGTTCTTTATCTTTTTTCAATTTAACTTCCACTTCTTTTGATGCCAAATGAAAAATTCCCGTCTATACAATTAAACTCAGAAGTCACACATGCGTTTGCTGTATAGGGTCTTTAAGGTCAT
>UXUI01008037.1:4292-14842 GCA_900576705.1 Enterobius vermicularis
AAGTGAACATTTCTGAATTCTTGTTGACAATAGAAGTAAAACTGCAAAAAATTTATTGCACTCTTAAAAGATGTAGCTGTTTTTTTTTTTTTTTTGCTTGTTTTTTAATAAATATTCTATGAATCAGCTTTATTCAGCATTGGATTTTGTGTGCGTGTCTATGGTGTGGTGTCGATAGTTGTGTGAACATTACTGGTTGATGAGGAAAGTTCAAAGAATAGTTTGAATTACAGTTGATAAACATCAAAAAGAAAAAAAAGAAAGCGAACTTGACTTGTTACATTTTTACTGTCGTCATTTGCAGCATTTGCTTTGCTGTTGTTTTATTATTTATGTTTTTTGGCATATAAATTCTGGAACAAGATCTGTATATGAGGTTTATGCTGTCGATGTTGTTTGATACATTAATACCGATTATCACTGTTCAATGATCAGTGTTGAAAAGTGAAGGAAAAAGAAAGACAAGGAAAAGGTATTGCAGAAGTATACAGAAATTGAAACTTGTTAAACCCATTGTTCTACTGCATCACTGTTTTTCTACTTGTTTTTCATTTTTTTTTTTTTGCAACTATTGATGTTTAGTGGAAAAATAAAAGTTGATTTTTGTCTTCTCGGTCTTCTGTCATCGTCATCAACAATTGATGTTGCAGGAAACAAACAAAGGAATAAACTTTTTCCAATGTATCATCAGTTTTTTTTTTTGCTGGCGGTGGCGGTTCTGCCACTGCTGGTAAAACTGAGGCTCCTTCCGTTATTTTATTGTTCGTGCTGCTTCTGCTGTTGCTGCTACTGCTTAAAATACTTGGTTTCTGTTTCTTTTTTTTTTCAAGATTTGTAGATTTTATATAAGTTTTTTTTTTTAAATTTAGTAACGATTTGGAAGAATTTGGGAGGAGGGGAAGAAGAAAAAATTGGAAGAAAAGTTGGTTTTGATGCCGCAAAAAAAAATATCTTTTTCCAATATATCGGTAAATCAAATTGGGAAATAAAAAAGCTGTTATTTTCATTTATTCATTTATTATTTGATATTTACAAACTGTTCTGCCTTTTTTTCCGTTTGTTAGCTCATTTTTCATTGTCAGCTACATTGATAGTAGCCCTTTCTCCCTCTTTCCCCTCTCAGCCCCCCCTCCAAAAAAAAACGTTTTACTGTTTATTTAATCTGACATTTTGTTGTATACTTTTGTGAAGTTATTCTATACATCTGTACACTTTCTTAACATCATACATATATTTTTCGTCTATAATATTCACTATGTAATATATTAAAGTTTCAAATGACTTTGACAAACGCATTGAATAAAAAAAACCATTTGTCATCTTCAACTTTATTTACATCTTTATTGTCCTCAGTAAGTTTTTTGTTCTTGGTTTGTTTTTTTTTTTTTGTTGGTGATAAAGAAATACCAAAAAAAAATTTTTTTTTCTGGAAACAAATTGTACTGAGCACTCAAAAATTGGTATTTATTTTATAAACCAAAGAAAAAATAAACATTTAGTTGATTTGACAAAAATTTTCGTGTTGCCTAAAGTGAGCAATCAAATTGATATTATTTTGCTATGATATAACTGAATAGCTATCTTTGCAATCTTTGATAATCAATAGTTTAATAGTTAAGGGACGATAAAGTTTAAGCTAGAAATATCTACAGTTTTAGGTGTTTCAAACTGTTTTCTGTAAAATGAAAATATTTTTAAATAGAAAAAAAAAACAAAGTTTTTTAGCAAAAAAAAAAAGAAATTTCTAGCAAAAAACTACCGTTTGTCATTCAAATTATTTCTTGGTTATGTTTTTTTGTTGTAGTTTGTACATTTTAGAGTTTTAAGCTATGTTATTACGCAGTAGTTGTAGGTTAGTTCGTATTGCTCTGACAGAATCTGTTCTGTGATCTATCGTTGTTCGCTAAAAATGTTTTCAGCTATGACAACTATTCTGATAACCACACTATTGATAAGCTTTGGTTAGCTAAAGTGATGTGCTTTTCACATTTAAATATCATTTTTATACACTTTTTGCAATCTTTTATTTTGGGTAAAAAAGAAGACATCTTTTGTTAAAACATTTTCTCATTATGACCCCCAAAATATTTCTCCTAACAAAATTATTGCCAACACTGTTCCGGTCAGCAAATATCAAGTGCTGTTTTACAAGTCAGAAAAAAAAAATAACTGCAATGATTTAAATACAAACACCCAGTCAATACTTCATGATTTACCGTTGTTTTCAGCTATTTTTTACTTGAATAACAACTATACCTTTAAAATAAATTTAACTTTAAATTTTTGCTTTTTAAATTTGCTTTCAAATACTTCATGAAAATTGGACTTTTGATAAACACAATGAATTCTTTATATAAAACTTTAAACTTTTCCATTTAACACGACTTTTTTTTTTCTCATTAGACAATTAAGAATGCATTTAAGTATTTGCATTGTACTGAATAAGGATCTCTACTCTGAAATCATCTTTTAACCAACTGCCTATTTAGCTATGAAACCTTCGCTGTCAACTGTATTTTTTTTTCCTTTTGATACTACAAACCTTGGTTACAGCTGTTTATCTGACTAACTGCGGTAGCTTTTAGAGATCATTCACTTGGTGTATAAAATGTCTAACAAATAGTATTGACGTATATTTTGGTATTACAACAACTAATTTAATTTGATTAAACTGAAACTGAAATTGAAACCAAAATAATGTTAAGCGAAAAAAAAAAAACAAAATAATGTTTAATGTTTAATTATATCTATTTTTGCGGTTACTATTAGCATTTTTAGTAGTAAGCTAACTTGCTAAAGCAGGTGAAAAGCCGTATTTTTTAAATAAGTTTTGTTAATTATAAAGAAAAAAGCTATTATTATTATTTTTTTTTGCCTTATGACTTAGTACTTTGTTAACGGTGTATGACATTTTTCTGAGACATATTTTTGTTTTTTTTTTTTTTTTATATGATCAAAACTTTAATTAACAATATCAATGCAGTTACAAGATAAGGAAGAAAAAAGTTGATGTGATAAAAAAACTGCTTTTCTTTTTTTTTTTATCATTTCACAATTTCATATTTTTTTCTTCTATATTCATCTTTTTTGCTTAATAATTAGAACTTTATTAGCATTAACTCAAGTTAGACTAATAATATATCACTAATGGATTTTGGGTTTAATCATTGTCAACGCAAAATCATGTGCTCTAAAAACGTTTTTTGAGATTGTAAACAAAAAAAAAAGAGAAAAAAAAACAAAATTTATAGTTCAAAATCTATTTTGTTTTATTTTTTTACACGAATAATGAACAAGTAGACTAAGAATTCCAAAATGAAACTAATTCTTATAATACGTCTTAGATTGAAATTGATGAATCTTTAATACAGGTCATTGTGGTACTATTTTAAACAGCAACAACCGATAGGCTCATCGGCTAACTTTGTGTGACCCAAGTGTAATCTATTCAGCAAACTGTTACTGTTTTACAGCATCAAGTTGTTGGAAAAACAACCAGTTTTTTCTGTGCCTTCTCCGTTTTCCTGTTCAAATCAATACAATAAATGGTTCAAATATTTTTTACAGATATGCAATTGTTGCTTGTTCAAATAAACAAAAATTTAACCCTTAATTTTGTTCAAAAATACAACTTAATTATCGGAATTTGTAAAACTTTGGTTATCTGTTCAGTTCAGCATTGTCAGGTGGTAGAGCACAATTCTTACGTCTTCTAGACTATCTCTGCAAAATAGCGACAGCACAATTCTACCTATTTTCAAAATTTGTTTATGAACATTTTTTTTCACAGTAAAAAATTTTAGCGGTACTTATCAAACTGTCATATGAACTGTTATTTCACTCACCACTTATGCAGTTAAAAAAAGTTTATTTTCTTTTTTTTTTTCAGTCAAATGAAAGCAATTTTTGCCGACAGAAGGTTCTATGCTTATGTCTTCATTAAAGAGCAAAAAGAAAAAAATAAAGTGAATATAAGTGTCGAATATTATTGCAACTTTTATGCTACATTTTCCACTAACTTTAAGCAGAAGAATTGTGGGAGGTGAAGAGAGACAGAAGAAGACAAAGATCTGATAAGATAGGAAACCAAAATGTGATCACCGCTAACAACACCGTCCTTAGTCGTTTGTTTGTGTATTTAGCGGTTCATCAACACTTGTCGTACAGATTTCTGAAGGGTCGATGCGAATAATGACGATGATAATTTGGTGATAGAAATATTCAACTGTTTTTGCTTATTTGCTCTAGAAGCATTTATAAAAAAGCAGAACTGCAAAGAGCCGGGTAATTATTTGGTCAAGAAGCAGCTTAATGTTTTTTTTTAGGCTGTAGCGACTCGACAGTTTGCATAAAATAGCAGTAAATTTGAAGTCTATATCGGTCATTGCTGTACAATTTTTACTTCTTTAATTCTTTAATTGGTTATTCTGATTGATAGCCTGCAAAAAAAAAGTTATGATACTTTATTGTGTTAATTGAGCAAAAAAAAAGAAATATAATTATTTGAGATACAACATTACGCTCTTCTTTAAAAAAAAAAGGTTGAATAAAAAGTTTAATTAAGTTCACTTACTGATTGTCTCTCATAAAGTAACTGTCAGTGTAACTTTGGTTTTTGGTCTTCATTCAATTTATCAGAGATCAACAGCAATAACATATTATAAGTCGGTAAACAACAGTTTTTTGTCGTATATATGCTGAACTTGAAATCAATTAGTCTTGTTAAAAAAAAAATTTAAAAAAAGTGCTTTTCAAATGTTTTTTTGTGAATTAGCTCACGTGTACTGTGAAAGTCTCAAGTTAGCTTTATACCGCAGACTGAATAATTGTATTTAGCATTATTGCCTTTTTCTTTTCTTCGTGTGATTTGGCAATAAAAAGTTAGCTTATAGCGGTAACACTTTTTTTTTGGAACTGCGAGTGTTGGATACTACTACTTATTTTAGGTATCTTTTCAAAATCAACAAAACATAGAAGTTTATATATATGCAAATAAATACTATCATTGTGGATATTATTGAATAATTTATTGGCTTTTTTCTCATTTGCTTCAAATTTCATGTTTAAACATGTTTATTGCATAACTGCAATAAAACTTTAAAATTAGAAAAACTGAAGAAACGAAAATGGCATGCTGATGACGGTTTTTTAAATCCTTGAAAATTTTAGTTGTTGTTGCAGCTGCTTCTACTGAAGCATTTATTTTCTGACTTCAAAATGTAAATTTTGTTTAGTCTAAGGCCTAGATAACACTTATCAAATAAGCGCATGTTATTACTTTAGTTATAATAACTAAATTTTTTTTTCTTATTTTAGCATCTTTAAGCTTTTCGTACTTTCTAGTTTTTTTTTTTTCTTTTAGTGTATCGATATTGTCAATGAAAATTTTTTGCTAAGAACTAACCAATGTGCACACATAAATATATAGACACTAACACATAGCAAGACAAAAATACACCTGGTAATACATACAAATTTGTTAAGGTCAAATAGATTAAACTAAGTAAATGTAAAACTTTATAAAAATGTTAATTAATTGATATTTTTTCTCTAGCCCTTTTTAGTAAGGGAATGAGGTGGTGGAGGAAGAAAGGAGGATAAAGTGGCAAAAAAAAAAAAAAAAAACATTGCAGAAACGACAATGAAATAAAATTCTTAATATCAGATTAAAAAAATGAAAATAGGTGACAAAAAGTTTTAATTTTTATAACCCTTTCAAAAGATATGTAGATATCACTAAAAATTAAGCTAAATAAATTGTTGTTATGCTGATTAAAACTGACATACGCCATATTAACCCTAGTAATACTCGGCAACATTTTGTCGTTACCTTCCTCTACTTCTTCTTCATTCATTAACTGTCTTAAAAAGAAAAATAATAAAAAGTTACTGCTAAAACATTACAATAGTTGACATGTCTGGACCGGTAACTACAAGTGTGAATCATTAAAATGGTTGACTGTTCCAGACGAATATATGAACGCATAAAAATACAACGATTATTATAAGAACAACTATAAAACCTTATTATTTAGCGTTTTAAAGGCTTAAGTTTTCTTTTCTTTTATATTATACTCCTTGGTCATTTGTAGAGGTATTAACAGAGACGGATACAGTCTGCTGCATCATTAATTTGCTGGATTTTTGATGAAATAGGAATTGTTGCTAACGTACCAAAATGATAAACCTGTTAGTTCTAAATTTTTTCCAGTTTCAGCCCTTAATGTTTTTTTCATTAAATTAATGTAGTTCAACATTGCTGAGTAAAAGCTGTAGAAACTAAGAAGTTGCAAGCATTCTACTGAACATCTGCTTTCTGTCTTTTGCATTAGCAGAAGAAGATTAAGCTCATTGGCAGAAAGAAAACTTTTTTCCTTTTTCTTTCTTCCCGCTTAACCCTGCCAAAACATTTTTAAGAAAAATTTTTAGGAAGGACTACTTTTGGGCAAATAAGAAGGTTGAACAACCTTGAAAGGAAACGTATAAAAAAAGACAAATATATTCTTTGCAAATATGTCTTCACTTTTTTTTTTTGAAAGGGCACTTCAGGTGTTGTACAGCTACTGCTGCAAAAAGCGCGACTAAAACTTTTCAGTACTAGACATTATATGCCATTCTGGGTTCTTTGCTAGAAACCAGTAAATGCAGCATCCTGAGTTGTGCCTGTTTTGAAACGCTTGTTTTTAACCGCAGGTGTCACATTTACCACCCGTTTACAAAATTTATAAATGTTTTACAGGGCATATCACCCTCTGCTATAAAAACTAAAAAACCCGCAGGTGACCAGTACAGTTTTTCTGTTCCTACTACTGTTCTTCCAAATAGTTTTCAAAAATTTTACTTTCCTTGATGTAGAAGAATTCTAATTTTTTTTGATAGGAAACGCTATTGTCAGATATCGATCAGTATTATGACTTACAGAATTACCGATTAAATTACGCTAACTGTAGTTGACAAAAAAGTTAACCCACGCATGAAGCGCAATAAAGCCAAGCAAACAAAGTAACAACGTCCCATACCCATCTTTTTCATAGCCGGTGGTGTAAGCAGTAGTAAGTTATAAAGCAACAGGTGCAAATCAAAACTGGTATAAGGTTAAGATATTTTAGTTTTCGCGCGAGTCAAAAAAAAAGTAGGTTAAAAGCAAACGAAAAAATGCCAGACAACACGTGTAATACTCTTTCAAATAGCGAAGAAAATTTTGAAAAGTTTAGATAAAAAGCGAACAAGACAACGATTATTTTCTGATTGCCCCGAACTGCATCTACAACATTCTGTTGAACGACATGTTGTAGTCAGGCGCAGTTCGGTCATTAGCGTGTTTTGTGACTATTCACCACAATGATGGTTTCTGTCATTTCCTCTTAACTTCATCGTTAATCTGGTTTTCTCCGCAGATATCCTGAACCCCTTCGCGAGGGTTGCCTTAAGGTAGAAAAGGAAGCGGTTGACATTGGAATACGGCAAAAAGTTGAAGAAATACCTGCTCCTTAGCGAACTAAGGTAGTGAACCCCTCACTCACAGAAAAGAGACCTAAGAAATTATAAGGTCCAGGGAAGGAAAAGAAATTGGAATACAAATGTAGTATGTTTGTCAAAAGGTTTGTTGTTTCAAGAACTTTTTGCATGATAATTGAGAGATTTGGTAGGAAGGCAGTATTTTTACGCATGGCAGTAAGTTAATAGTTATCTTCTATTAAATTAGGACGAGTTTATTTTTGAAGTCAACTAAATAGTTAGTTGCATACTGTTTGGTAAGTATAGGTTTCAAGTGAAATCATTTGTGTTTTTTTTGTTTGATTGCTTAAACAAATATAATTTATATAATTTGGCTAATTAATTTATTTATATATATATATATAATTAATTTATATAATTAATTTATATATTTGGCTAATTAATTTATATAATATTTAAATATAATTTGGCTTTATTGAGATTTATACTCTAAAGAACTAGAAAAAAGCATAGAGATAGGCGAAGGAATTGATGAAAAGGATGGGAGGAGATGGTAAAAGGAGTGGAAGAATGACAAGGAAATTTCAAAAAGTTTTCCTTGATTTCTTATATCATTTTTGATATATTTTGTTCTTCTTTAATACACTAAATTTTTCTTTTTTTTTATAAATGCAACGTCATCAGTTTTGTCATTTATTGACCATGTTTTATATTTATATACATACGGGCTATATTTTACTGCTATTTGACCAAGAAATACCAATTATATTACTGAGGCACTGCATCAAATGACGATGGAAATGATGTTTTTGCTAGTTTTTTTTGAAGAAAAAAACAATCAAAAAAAGCAAAGGCGTTTCTTCAGAATTGGTTTAATCTGAAAATATCCTAATTGTATATTGTTATTTCAAAAATACTTTTCCACGGTACCGTTTATAAATGAAATTGTTCGGTGGGAAGCAGAAAAAAAGTAATCTTTTTTTAAAATAAATAATCATAAATCGTTATCAGCAAAAAAAAGCAAAAAAATTTCAGATTTTAAACCAATATCCATTTAATTCTGACTGTTCGCGTCTTATTTTAGTGTGAAAGAAGACTAGAACTTATATCCGTTTAAAAATATAGTTAAGCTTTTCCATTCCTTATACGTCTTAATCTTCTCCTTTCCTTCTCATTCTAAAACTGAGCACCTAAGGGATTAATACTGCTACTGCTGATTGTGGTGACGGTTGTAGTGATAGTGGTAGTAATGTTGCTGTTTATACAATTACATCCGTATTGATGTTCAAGTTCTGGTTGCTGCTGTAATAAAAAT
Organism: Enterobius vermicularis; assembly: GCA_900576705.1. Lineage (NCBI taxonomy): Eukaryota > Metazoa > Nematoda > Chromadorea > Rhabditida > Oxyuridae > Enterobius > Enterobius vermicularis. The sequence goes on from UXUI01008037.1 coordinate 13,066, forward strand.
CATTCACATGTATCCCTCAATAACGTACCAGATGCTGTTTTTCGCTAAGGTTTTGATCTAAGAATTGTTTTCAAGAATGAGACCAATTGAATGAGCTCTCTTCTAGTACTTTTTTTTTTTGCTCGGAACTGAGGCTACACATTTGTTTTACGGCCAGCAGTGGTAAGCGGCTCAGGGGCCAGGCACCGTCGTAATCGGATCTATCTTGACAACCGCTAACTACAGCTTTTTTCGCTGCTACTGATGGAACTGTTAGCTGCTGGAACTGCTTGGCTATCTAGTAATTTCTGTGGGCTTTAAAGTATAAAGTTTTTGGATTTTACAAAACTACTTTGATCGCTTATCTAAGAGAAAGAGAGAGGAGTTGGTGGAGAGATAGGATAATGCATTGCTTTGTTTGCCAAAACTCTTGAGCTCTTCTTCAATGTGTACTTTGTTTAACAGTGTTATTTTTTTTTTGCTGTTACTGCTGCTTTTTTCAAGATAAATTAATGTAAAAGTTTACATGTTTATTTATTGGCGTGTTTTATCGTATTTTGGGTACCAAACTTTCTTTTCAATTACAATATGTTACAGAATAAATAACTGGAAAGGTAAAACCGGGTTGAATGACTTGTTAGCTTTATGTAAGCTACGCATTCTTTTTTCTTCTTGGTTTTTAAATGCTCATTTACTTGTTTTTGGAAGGGTATTTCGGAAGGGTAGGTGGAAAGCACAACACGAAGACATGACGAAAGAAAGCGCTAAGGAAGGGTGGAAGGTTTTTATTTGCTTTTTTAATGGAATAATCGCAGTTAGCAGTTTGGTGACAAAAGAAAGAACAGCAATCAGCGAAAATGAAATTGAGGGCCTAAAGAATGAAAAGAACCGGAAGGATGACCTGAAGGTTGCTGTTGCTGAAAAGGAATTCATTAAAAGTGTTCGAACAGAACTTAAAAAAAATAACAAAAAAACTGTTCAAAATTTTAATCATTTTTTTGTTGTTTTTACATCTTCTACTGTAACCGAAATCAACATCTGAAATGGTGTTATTAATCTAAACGTAAAAAAATGGCGTATAAAAAGATAAGCAAGAAAAAAGTGTAAAAAAATACGCTGTTCTTCTGCATATTTTTTCTTTCATCACAACGATTTCCCTTACATTCATTTCATATTTTTGTTGCACTTTGTTAGTTTTTTTTTTTTTTCTGTTCATGGTTTGCTCTGGATGACTAATCTTCAAATACGTTGTTTAGCTTGTCGAACTTTGATCAATCAATGAAAATAATTAATCGTTGTCAATGTTTTCTTTTTCTTTAAAGATTAAAGCAGAAGCGGTGACGGGGATGAACGGCGGCATAAACAGACTGATTGTTTTTGTAGAGAAAAAACTTCATAATGAAATTTTTAGATGAAAAATTGTGAAAATAAAGTGAAAATAACAAGTGTCGTGTTTTCAGTCATCAATAGTTGTCATCGCAATTTCACCAGATGTCTTGGATTAACTTCCGCCAACACGGAAGGATTGTGGAGGCAAAAATGTTTAATAACAACATTCCGTCTGTCTGGATGAGATTAATTTTTTTTTTTTTTTTGTAAAACAATAGCAGTAGAAAAAAGGGTGAAAGATGGGTAATTTAATGGTCTACATCTTACTTGTGACAATTGTGCAGGACGGTAAAATTTTTTTTACAATTCATCGTTTTCAGGTTAATTGTAATCATCAGTTACTTGTTCTGTTCGGCGTCATCGTCATCACCACCATGTTTTTTTTTTTTTTTTTTTTTTTTTTTTTTTT
>UXUI01008037.1:14888-32873 GCA_900576705.1 Enterobius vermicularis
ACGATAGGTATTTTGTATTTATTTATTCGTTTACTAGAAGAATGGAGGGTTGGAAGGAAGCAAGGGAAGGGAAGGGTACATCAATATCTGTTGCACAAAGATGACATTGGGAACCATTTGTCATTACTGCTGATATATTCTGTCGGGGTTTGCTGTTTGTGCATTTTAATTTCGTTGTTACTGTTGTTGCCTGGTATTCTTACAACAATACTGAGTTTTTTTCCTTGTTACTTTTGTTCAGACTGGTAGTATAATGACACTGTAATTGATCAGCTGATAATCTAGACATATGTTTTGATGATTTAAAACTATTGATGAAGTAATCGGAAAGAAGTGTCAGTGTAAGAATTAAAAGAAAAAATAATTTAAAACTTTTAACTAGTGTTAACAACAGAAAATCATATGTTTTCAACAGTTAGTTTATTGCCTGAAACATGATCTAATTGACTACAAAAAAAAAAACTCTGAAGCAGGAAAAAATTAAAACTCATGATGGTTTATATGCATTTTTTTTTTTTTTTTTGATTAAATAGTAGCGGAAAAAAAATTTTTAGCAAATGATTATAGTAATATCCATCGGTATGCACTACTGGAAAAAATTTTTTTTTTGCTGTTTGATTGCTTTCCTTCGCGTTAATACAGAATTTTTGCTTTAATTTCTTATTTACTTTTTAATTCGTCGAATTTTAATGCTGTTTCAAAAGTGCTACATAAGATACTGTTAGAAGTCTTCCTGTTCTTTTTTCTTATACAGATAGGTTTTTTCTGGATCTTATTTTTAGCTTTTCTACTTTTTTCTTTAGCGTTTAATGACATCGTTTTCGACGACTGATACTGAAGGAATGTGGTGTATAATTTTTTTGGCAGATATCTGTTATTTTGGTGAAAATATAGTTAAGTGTCATTTTTGTTTCTTTTACTTGTTTTTTTTTCCATCAATTTTATGTTCAGTAGATATGGTTTTTGTCAAATTAGTTCTAATAGTTCAAAAAGTGCTTCAATATGGTGCAAAATTATTGTTAGATTAAAACATTTGTCAAAAAATCAGTTATTGAGTAACATATTGCGTAAAACAGGTTTATTTTCTTTTGCTTAGAATAAGGCTTTTTTACTTTTTTGACTTATTACTTATTGTCAATTAGTGGGAACACTTTGAAGAGCACATTAATTTAGTGCAATTAAAACTGCAGTAAAAGAAAGAAGTTGTGTAGTCAAAATCTTTTCTATTAGTTAGATTTTATTGACTAAAGAAAAGTTTGTGCTGTGGTTTTAAAAATGGCTAAAAAATTGTTGCATTGTTTTTGTAGTCTAACTTGTAGTAAATAATTAATTTGATCAACGAATGTCGTCATACTAAAACTATATATGCAGTATTCTAGAAATTGACCATAATTCGTTCTGTTTAATTACTTATTTTTCATTCTGATCTATTTTTCACACCTATTTTTAGTGTCGAGCATTAGAAATTAGATCTTTGACAGGTGATATAAAGTTAGCGTTACAGTCAGTTACTGTTATCAATGGTATCAACAGTAACAACCTGGTCATCGGAAACCCGATGTAACAAAAGGTTTAGTAACCGCGAAGCAACTTCTTCGTCAAGTGCCGGTAATAGTACTGTGGGTCAAAAAGTAAGATTAATTATTGCTCTACTTCTAAATAGTGTTTGAGCAACAGTTGCTTTTAGTTGCTGGCTCGGATATTGTCAGTCAGTTTTCTATTTCATCTTGCTTTTTTCTTCTTCGTTGTCAAATCGCTCTAATTCATCCGCTTATCTTGTTTCGTCATTTTTTTTCTGCTTTTGGAGGTTATTAGATGTCTCTGTTCTTAGAATTACTTTCATAAATTAAATACCAAATATATTTGAAATTGCTGATTAGGCAACTATGATGAAAAGCTGACAATCTTGTGGTTGAGGAAAGTAAAGGATTAAACTCTGAGGTGAAAACGCTGTTGAACTGAGCGGATGACGTGGAGTGGAAGGAGTGAGACAGTTTGAAATGAAGGAAAAAAGACATAGCTCACTAGAGCCGATATTTACATGCATTCTTTTTCCCGATGTTTCACTAAGTGTATATTTATTTGTATTTTTTTTGTATTCCACTATTTGGCAGAAGACTTTCTTCTTGGTTGTTTAGAGAGAAGATTTGAACGAGCCAGCTTATCAAAATAGTCCGTTGATATACAGTGAACCTGCGCTTATGGAACGTAGAAACACCGGCGAACTTGACCAAAGCGGAAAATTGTCTTCTGCAGCATCTGACCCTAATTTACGTTGTGTAAGTAACTCAGTATACTGTTTATTCATCGTGTTTTTTTCCCATCTATGTACTAGAAAATTTTCTGATAAAACTTTAATACCTTAATTGAGAGATATAGTGTTTCCAGCAACCAGCAAAGTTTTACGACACTAGTAGTGTAACAGTTTAACTAAATTTTTTTGAAAGATTCAAAGAGCGTGTTGAAATTGAAAACTTTTCGGAGATTTCTTTTCTTAATTTGAAGAATTTTTTAAAGTTTGTAGTGAATTTAACAAGGTCTTTTTAAATTAAGAGTGTTTTAGCAGTGACTTTAAGAGATGTCTGTAACAATAACAGTCGTTAATTTTTCCTCTTCTTACTTAATTTTTTGTAATTTTGTTTTTAAAATACGTTAGCGTTTTCACTTTTCTCTTACTTTTGTACTGTCTCTAAAAAAGAAATTAACTTGTTTTCTTAAGAAAAAAGTGAAAAACTTCTCACTCTTCATTCAATTAGTCTCTTGGGAACTAGCATTAGGTAGTTTAGCGTCTGTGCTAGCCAGGATAAAATATGTCAGTCATGACTGTCCGATGTTCATAAGATGCCCTTTGTTTTCTTGCTTTTTATAAGCAAACGCTTGGAAAAAAATCATTTTTTTCTTTTTTGCAGCATTATGGCAATGACAGTGGGATATCCTCGCTGATAGACGAGACAGTAATATCCAGGAACGAACCATCAGAATCTTTATGCAACTTTCGAAATATATCATCTTGTTATGTTGATGGCAGTAGACAGTCATTTACAACACCAACTCCCGATATTACGTAACTTTTTTTTTAGCTTTAATAACAACATCTTTATTCCCCTTATTTTTAAGTGATTTCTTGGAAATTATAAAATATGTTTCTGGCACTTTTCGGGTTGTTTGTGAAGCTCTGCTAGTCTCGTTCGCAATCCAACGAACTGCTTATGTTCATACAGTATTAACAGTCTGATGCTTTCAAAGGACAGTTGAATCAGGTTGAACACTTAACGGTTTATGTTGATTTTTTAGTAACCCGGCACCAAAACAATCTTATAGTACGCGAGAAATTTGTGAGCAGCATGCTCAAGTACAAAAAAGGTATCGTCACGATCAACGACGACGATGTACTGATCCTATCGACTTTGAAGGTGGATTATTAAAAGCTCTATATCTGTTTATGAAATTTGCACCAGTAATTTTCAACATTTTTGAGCTTTTAGTACGATTTTGATGATTTCAGGTATATTGAGCATTATTGGAGGCTGCACCTGGTGGCAGCTTTGGGTGTACCTGTTGATAAGCATACAGCGAGTTCCCCATGCAATGTTTGATTTAAGTATTGCTTTCACAATGTATCAACCCGACCATTGGTGTCAGGTAGGTCTCGACCAGGCACCATCAATCATTTATTAACCATAGTCTATTGCCAATTTCTTTGAATATCGTAAGACGATTATTGAAGATAATTGTATGCCTCGCTGTATCTGTTAAAACTACTCAATTTTTTTTTTTGTAGAGGATAGGTTCTTTTCTTTTCTAATACTGGTCTTCGCAATAGCTCTGGCTCCTTTTTCCTATCTTTATTTTTCGTTTCGCAGTCAATCTAATTCTCTTCGCTCATCTTTTGTTATTAATGAGTGGTCAACAAAACCACCTGACCTACACTTTTTCTTCAATAAATTATTATTACGGAGAATTGTGGGGTATCTACCTTAAATTAAAAAATATTGTTGCCACTGGTGTTGTAGTAGTCTAATTTCAAAATTTTCAATTTACAACCACTTGTTTAGCGGATTTAAAAACTGCATCAGAAGAACTGAGTTGTCATTACAGCTTTCTTAGTTTTCTCTATCGAGTAGGTAGTTGTTATACTGATTATATTGCAGGTACCAGGTTTTAACGGTACAGTTGAGGGTACAAAAGTGTATAAGTGGTTACCGAAAGATAGTACTGATACTGGTATGATATTTCCAATAGTAAAGAGTGACCGGACAGAGGACTCATATGATCAGGTCGAGTTGGTATATAGTGGAATTACTTTTACAGCATTTGGTTACTCCAAAAAATTTTCATAAATAAATTTCTCCTGCAACATTTTTGAAGAAATTCTAATTTTAACTTACTAAAACTTATGTGACGATGATTTTTACTGGTCATTCCATTTACAGTGCCGATACTATAATCGAACAATAAAACGGTACGAGGAGCTTCGTAGAATGAAATTCACCAAAGCGATGGCAGCAGTAGCAAACGAAAGTGCTGAAAGTGTTGCGTGCCACCGGTGGGAATATGCAACTGACGTAAGTTTTATTTTGCAAATGCTTCTGCTTTGAAGCGAATTACTCACTGATGCGACAAGCTTTGTTCCCTCTGTGCCCTTAAAAGATCTACTCACAAGGTAAATTCTAGGTGATGGAAAGTACTGTAGTAACGGAATGGAATCTCGTTTGTGGAGAAGATTATAAACGAGCTCATGCACATCTGTTCTGTGCGTTTGGGTTTCTTCTCGGTTGTCTAATAGGTGGCTTTGTCTCTGATAGGTTAGTGTGAAGATACTTTTTTAAAACTTGAACTAGGCATTTATGACACTAGTCTTTTAACCCTAATTACATAGATATCTCTAGTATTGATAGATTGTTTAGCTGTACTCAACAACCTTCCATTTACTTTCAGATATGGACGGAAGTCTACAGTACTTGGCTTTTCTATTCTGTCAGCGTTGCTCGGAATGCTTTTACCTTATATTACCCACTTTTCCGTATTTTTGCTTCTTCGCTTTCTAGGCGCTATATGTAATGAAGCTGCCGATCTTGCTGCTTACGTTCTATGTATTGAAGTTGCAGGTTTTGCTCGAATTTAATGCTTCTACTTCAGTATGGTTTTTTCTATTGAATCGGTTTGTTTCAGGTATTCGTTACCGGGGATTACTTGGTAGTCTTCTTCAAATTCCATGGGCGCTGGGATATATTGTTGTTACTCTTGTTGCCTACACTTATAAATCTTGGCACAAAATCCAGGTACGAAATTAGAGGTAATGAATGAAAAGATTTGTGAGGTCGCTTGTGAAGCGTTTCTATTGCTGATTCACTACAATTTAGGAGCTCTTTTAAGATCAAGTTTCTTTCTTGTTTTAGCCAAAAGCAAGCAGGGGTTCCAGATTTCTTAGCAGATTTTCAAAGTCTATTGAATTATTCTGCGACGTTGATTTTCCTAAAAATTACTGGAATTAATTTTAACGAGGTTTAGTAGTGATAGAAAAAGCTAATTAGTAAAGAACAGATTTTTCGACACTAATGTTGCTGTGCATGATATCATTTTGACTCGAGACTGAGAAAACTAGACATTCGTTTGAAAGATGCTGTTTTTCTTTCCTGTAAATGCTGTTTTCTATCTTGACAGTGACTGAAACACATTGTGAGGGGCGTATTCGAAAATGACCGCATTTCCTAAAAATAGCAAACTTATGGAGAGTTCTTCGGCCTAAATCGGAACTAACTCATTTGATCTTCAGTGTGTACCTCCTTTTTCGATACTTACCGTTTTTGTAATGATCACGTGAACCTATTACTGGCTTTCCAGTAGTCCTCCTCTTCTAAAAGTAATTAGTGAACCTCAAGTAATTATCTCTTCTGCTTTGTACTGAGGGATGCTTCAAAAAACTTGTCACTTTTGGGTTTAACAGAGCCCAGGCAAATAGATCCGCTCGTAGTTAGTAGTGAAAAAGTAAGGTTGGGGGCAAAAAACATTTGGTTATATAAGTTTGGGCACTGTGAGCAAATTCTTCTATGTAGTGCGGCAAATGACTGTTAGTTTCCAGCTTGCTCCGCAATTCGAAAAGGTGTGAGAATTCGAGAATTAAGGTGACAAAAACTTCGACAGTTTTTCTACTTAGAAACTGCGGCATTAGTCTACACAGAATTTGCCCTTTTCTTATGATGAGAAAAGATTTGGGCAGTAGCATCATGACAAGAACAAAACTTGGTTGCCATTGATAAACCACTGTTGAAAATTACTTCGTGCACAGGCTTAGGGTTCATCAACAGTTCTGTATAGACACATCTGTTTTTGGAAATTCATTGCAGATGATAACTGCCTTCGCTCATGTCATTGCGGCACTGCTCATATGTTTGCTTCCAGAAAGCCCTCGGTGGTTGATTGCCAATAATAGGGTTGAGGAAGCAGAACGAAGCATACGCCACGCTTGCAGGTCTCATCGTATTCTAGTTGTCGAGTTTTGATGCTCTTCTTTTTTTTCATCTTTCGTGACTGCGTAACGTTATTTCTTGGCTGTTAACGTTCGACGTTTTTTAGAGAACCTCCACTGTTGTTCAGTATGTTCAAGTTTAACCGCTCCGCTTTACCATGTGATCTGGAACTGGTAAAACATTCTGAACAGCATAGTTGGGTGAAACGTAATCAACGCGCTAGTATGTTTAGCATCTTCAAATCACGGGTACTATTTCTGAGGACGGTTATTATATACGCCATTTGGTTGATTACTACTGTGGTGTATTACAGTCTAATCGCAGGTTTCAGAAGTGGTTTTGAATTTTAGCATTTGCTAGCGTTTTCTTCATTAATTTAGTCGAAATTTTTTAGTTTTATCAGATGAATCGGGTCCCGGCCAGTATTTATTTGGTGGTAACTTCTTTGTAAGTAATGCCATTACAGCCATTTCTGAAGTGCCTGCAGTACTTGCAAGTATTTATCTGCTTAGATTTGGTCGGAGAAGGTAGGCTTAGACTCACTATACTAATTAAAAAGTTTTTTGAAACATTTTAAAGCTCTCAAGTGCACTGGTGGTAGATCTGTGAGTGAACGCCGACAGTGACTTTTTAGCTCCGAAATGATCATGTTGGGTGGTGCCGCTATATTTATGGTTAGTGCGATGGGTGCGATGCTTCAGAAATACAATCTGGTAGGTTATATTGTCACCGAAAGATAATGAGCAATATTTCTTAATTGTTTCATGATGGCTGATAAAGCGGACATACTGGGTTGGATATTCATAAAGATTTTTCCAAAAATTAGGAGGTTTGTAACGCCTTTAAACCTTCACAATTTTAGGTCGCCCTTATCTGTCTCCTTGTTGGCAAAATGTGTATTCAAGGTTCTTTCAACATACTGTATATATTTACATCGGAATTGTACCCGACTGTCGTTCGAGGAGGTGCAGTTGGTGTTAACTCAATGGTAAGGAGTTGGACTTTTTTTTGATATTACTTATTGCGCCTATAGTGTTATACGCTAGAGAGGGGTTTTAATTAAATTTAAGATTATGGGTATTAATGTATTTGAAGGAGCGTTCTGAAGGAGCTAGTTTGACAGATTTATTTGGCACCATTTTAATGATGTTAACTTGAAAGAGGAAATTCCTGGTTAGATTCATTCAGTAGAGTTATTCTGATTTAATTTTATTTTAGGTTCCTCGTTTTGGCTCTGTTTTCTCGTATTATGTGCCAGTACTGTCAGGCATTGCATCGTCTGTAATACCCTTGGTGTTTTTTACAATAGTTTCACTTTTTGGTACAATTTTGGTCGTCTTTCTTCCTGAAACTCGTGACAAGCCATTGCCAGACACTTTACAGGTACGGTTCGATATTGCATTTTCTCATTCAAAGTGAATGATTAAAGTCTTGTTATCAAATTGATTATTTAACCAATTGTCGGTTATTTTTGCACTAATTTAGTATGTTTTTAGGATGCAGTAACGTTTCTCAAAAATACTGATGGCTTTACTTGTTTTAATTGTGGTAGATGCAAAAAAAATACCTCAGCAACTAGTGAAGATGATAATAATAGAGAAATGCAAGAGTGCCACTTTTTTGGAAAAGAAATGGAGGAAAATGATTCAAATTCTGGAAGGTTACGCCGTAACTCGTTGACAGTAAAAACTACTAAAAGAATTTGATTGTTTCTATTCTTTAAAACGCTCTTTCACGCAGTCGTTTATTGTGAAGAGTACAAATCGATTACTGTGAACAACTGTAGGTAACAAAGTAAGGTATTTACTATGATATATTTGTTGTCATAGCTGACTGTCTTTGTATATTAGACTTCTACCTTTAACGCTGATTTTCTTCACTGAGAATTAATCCTACGTCTACAGGTCCATCATTCACTGAATGTGGTGGTTTCTTAACTTGGTCAGCAAATTTATTTGAGATGTTAACAGTTGAACAGTTCTGTGATTGTTTCTGCATTTTTTTTTGTTTCGTAGTTCCAAAATATAACTTTTTTTTGTGCAATTTTTTCATCTTAACAGTTGCGTTGAGCGCTGAGGTGATCTATTGACTGCATCGTTTAAAGCTAAGGGAGAAACGACTATCTGTAGTAACCTAGTACTTTTTGCGGCATTTGTTGTTACAGTGATAAATACAGACGGATCTGGAATAAGCATTACTACGCTCAAATCAGCAGTTACTTGTATATTAGGTTTTTACTAGTACAGTAGATTCCTCATCTAAAAAACAATTTTTTTTTTTATTTTTCAAATGATCTCATTTTGTTTTACTTTTTTACTTCTGTACCAAATCTAACTGTCCTTAATGTTGTTGTTAACTTACTCGTTGTCAGATCTAGTTACTTTTTGTTACAATTTGTTTGATCTTTTAAAGTGGAATGTAGCACGTTCTTGCTGTTTTATCTTCACTTTTTTGTTACTTTCTCTAGAAATTCTTCTGGACCTGTTTTGCTTACTCATTCACTAGGTACTTCGTTACTAATTTCGAACTCGTACAGGTTTATTTGACCTTATTTTGTCTCTACTTATCAACTTTGTTAAGATTATAATCTTCACTTCGGGTTAGCAGTAAAAAGCATCTATTTTGTTGTTCAGTAAACGCAAGATGACATTCCATAACAGGCTGTATTATTTCCATAGACCATTTAAGCTTTATTGCTGTAGACTTCAGTCTTGTTCCTTATTTCTTTTATTCTTTGATTTGTTTGTTTACCTGTCTGTGTTGAATCTTGATATCTAATGATGAGACTGGTCTTCTTTTCTCAATTTTTTACAGCTGAGTATTACATGTAAAATATGTTCCTGTGATGTTATAATTAGTTTGCTAGAAAGTGATCTTGCTGGGGAATGTTTTTACTGTTTTTATCATGTCTTTGCCAATTTTTTTCTCCCAGTTTGGGAAATATCACTTTTTAGCACCACTGTTTGCTCGTATTACATAAGTTGTTTGAATTTTTTTTATTTTATATGGTATAACTGTGAAGTATTTGTGGCCACAATTTTGAACTGCGTTAGGTATTTAGTGTTCCACATAACTGCCTTATTTTGGGATTATTCGATGTTTACACTGATCGTGAAATGGCTGATAAAATAGAGTTCGAAAATGATTTAAAACTGGTAGTTTCATCGTAGCATGCAACTTTCATTTCTTATCAGCAACTTCTGTATAGTACTGGAAGGCCTGCTTTTTTACTGGTTAATTAGTTATATTTTTGTTAGGGACTGACAGTATTTTCTCTTTTATATGTCGCTTAGTAAGTTAAGGAGGTAGGATAACTGTTATAGGGCTTATGCTGTGTAGTCCTATTTTGGTTCAGGCGGGAGACTATGATTATAACATCGACGTTTAGCCAGTTCAATTGACGATCTTTTTCTAATCATTTAATTTCGACACGTCTGTTTTGGATCATACTAGATAAGCAAAGGTACGAGGTGTTTAATTCATGGTTGACTTTTTCTTTGCAAGGTTAACTTTTCAACTTTGATGAAAATGCCAACGAGCTCTAGACAGATAGAAGTAAATTTTTTTGTATGCAAAACTTCTGCATTAATTTGTGAACCAAGTCGTCAAATTTAAATCTGCGTTTTTCGCTTTCAAAACTTATTTATTGTTGCTGTAATCATTGCTCTTCAGATGTCGAGGATGACATCAACAAGTAACTGGACCTTACGTTTTTGTTTTTGAGGGTTCTTATGTTGACACTTGTTGATTGATCAAATTTAATTAGATTATTAAGTGGACTATTATGTAAGCACTTTTAAAAACTAATTCACATCTATTTGACCAACGTGGCTGGTATCCTTTTTTGTCTTAAAATTAAGAAGGATGGCTGAGGAAGGCATAAAAAAACTGTGGAAATTAATTTATAAAAGAAAAAGGAAGGAAGAAAGGACTTGTGGGATTGATAAGACTTCGACAATATGATACATAATTCACGTTAGCATTAGAACGGACTTTCAGTTTGCAATAAACATTCAGTAAGTATAGATAGTGTGAGTGCGGTTCAGATACTGTTGTTTAATAGGGGAACAAATAGAAAAAAGGGCTTAGAACTTTACCCAGCTTTGATCAGCCACTAAGTCTATGTATACACCACCAAAGACTTAACAGAAAAAAAGAGTTAATAAGTTGTTGATCAAGAATTTTTGTTGTCAGTGGACTATTTGGAATGTCAAAACGCAACTGTTCTTAAAGGTTTATTTAACTTCTAATTAAGCTTCATAAATGTTAACGCAGAGAACTGTATGCTTAGTAACAAAACTGTTTGTATTTCTCTTATCTGTTGCCAATTTCTTTCTTTTTTTTTGAAATAAAGAAAGTTGACTGCTTCAAATATGAAGGGTATTTGTTCGGTGACGAAAGATATTGACTGAATATTGGTTCTAAAAAGTGTATTATCAAAATTGTTCAATATGACAACAAATCTTTTTTAATTCTAGAATCAACGCTGTACTGCTTTGCTGGAAGTCTGGCAGAAAGTCATATTTAAAGTAGAATTATTTGTAATAATTCGAATAAAAAAATCTTAATTTTCGCTTCTATGGCACACTGTCTGCAGTGTGTATAATCTTGATTTATCCTTTGTTGGGGCAATAAAAAATCTGCGTAAACAAGTGAAAAAGTTACGTAGTTTTGGGAGCGCAAAATATATAGCATATAAGAAAATAAGTAGGTGGAAAAAAAAGACATTTAGAAAAAAATAAAGATATTTTTCTTTTATGACAGTAATAAGTGTGTTTTTTTTTTAATAGCAAATTTGAGAAGTTAAAGTGCAAAATCTATTAAAAAAACATTCAGACAAAAACCACAATGGTCAACGGATATGTGTCAGCAAAAAAGTGGCGGAAGTTTTTTGTCAAAATGGAAGATATCATTGGTGCTTAATCTGTCGTAGACTATTTAGCATCTAAATTCTTTTGATTTTACAAATGAAAGGTTTTTTTAGCAGCAAGTTGTCAAAAATGAGCGACTCAAATATCAGTCTAAAAAAATTGAGTAATTTCTTCTGCTATTATTGTTTTCTCACAACTCTTCTTTTAAGATAAAAAAAGAGAAAAATATTTATCTGAAATAATTTAAATGAAGTACTTTTTTTCCATAGAACTTCTATTTTTGTCTTTTTTTTTCTTCAAACCGCAGCTAATGTTACGTTATGGTACCGCTTAAATTTTGGGTTTTCAATTGAAAGTGTTAATTGTGCTGAAGTACATTTTTAAGTGTGTTAACGTTGCTATAAAGATTGAAAAAAGGTGCCATTCACCAGTAGTCACATATTTATTCTTTTAAACCGGAATAACACTTTACAGTGTAGACAGATATACATATATAGACAAATACTCATTAGAATTCAAGTATTTCTGACATCAAACCTTCTGTCAAATGTATCCAAAAAAAAAGAAATTGGACTTATACTGCACTAGTGTTTTAAATATATACATACTTTTACGATAACTAGAAGTAACTTCTACGGCGGTCGACTATGATTTACCTGTTCTTTAGTCAACTAGATTTTATAGCAATAATTTGGTAAATAAAGTCTTTAAAACTAAGCTAACTTCTGTGTTCCGTTGTCATCTACGTATTTTCGATCACAACCTGCTAATTCTTCTACAGAGCGTAGCACTTAGCACTAGACGGAACGGATAAAGTTAACTTTTGTCAACAAAAAGTACTACAGCAAGGAAAGCTTATCTAAACAGATGGGTAAATATAAAATAGTCTGAAATCTACTAAACCCTCTTTTTCAGCCTCCCTCTAAACAAAAAGAAATCAAAATTAAAGTTATAATCAAATAAACTTTTTTCTGCTGTCTACAATCAGATTTCACCTGGTAATTGTAACACTAATAACATTTTACTCTGAATGATATGAAAATGTAAGAAAGAAATAACCCCGTACAGTTTTAGTGAATAAATATTATACATATCCGTATATTTAAAACAATTTTAAAATATATTTTTTTGCCATAAAACAATTAACAAACATTTTGAGATCACAAGCAATAATAGAATAATTTTTTAGATGTACTTTTCTTGTGTTGTTAGTAAACAAACAAGAATCCAACCATATCGATAAATCAGTAAGAAGTTAGTGGATATGAGCTAACTGTTTTTGTTTTGATATGTAAGACGGAATGAAGTGTTACTGTCTTGTAGTTATCATAGCAGTATTTTTTTGTGTCCAAAAATTTGTGCATTAAATAATACCAAAAAATTGCTTAATTGTTTATCTGAAGTAATACGCTTAAAAATCACTCTTGTAAACCATTAGTTATGTTAAATGCTTTTCCTGGTGCAAAAATTTAATTACCACAAAATACTCATCTGAGAGATTCTGATTTGTTGGCTGATTTTTCTTTGACTCTTCTATAAGCACTATCTAATTTTTTTACATTTCGGAACTACTATTCTGATCGATGACTCTGTTAACCTTAGAAATTCATGTAAATTATAACTGAACTTGCGCAAAGATATGTCGCTTAAGTTGGTTACATAAATATCTTTAAAATTGGTTACTACTAGCTCCAAAGCGGTAAAGCCTACTCGATAACTTTAATTAAATAATTCACTGTCTTCGACCAAAACTTTCCATACATATTATCAAACACTAGTTTATATGTCCCGGGTGAAGCACATGAAACCTAAAATAACTTTTATTGGCATTTCAAAGTTTCACTAATTTTCCATTCAGCAGCTCAATTAATAAATTCACATTTTGCAAGTAAATAATTGCAACAAGAAACTAAACAAACCTGTCCTTCTTCAGGGACATACTCGGTTTGAAGTCTAAACTTTGGTCTAACGACTGTATCGTTTGGATCTTCAGCAACTGTAGAATTTTCATCTGCAGCACGCGTCAATGAGAAGATGATGTCCCCTTTTTCCAACCGCCACCACCAATAAAGTTTTCGATTTGGATTATAATCACCTGCAAAAATAGAAAAAAACTGTAATTTTTAAACTGTTATTGCATACTCTAATCAGCCATAATTACACACAAAAAAAATAATCATTTCGAGAAAATAAGTATATTTGCTTTGAACTTCCAAAAGAGGAAGTTTATAGAATAACGCTATTGAAATGTGTCCAAAAAAGAAGATTTCTCAACAGCAATAAGTTTAATTTGATTAAATCTTAAATTGCATAATACTGAAACTTGCCGACCTTTTACTACAAATGGAACAAAACCAACACTCCGAGCAGTGATTACAATCTTTTTCAGCTGTTCAGGAGGTGGATCATTATTACGATCGTACCTATAAATTAGTATCTTACAATGGTCTTAACGCAAAATATTTATAAAAATTTAAAAACGTATAGTGTTATTGAAAAGGAATACTGCTCACTTAAATGCTTAAAACTAGCTGTTTAAGATATTCATTTGTACGTTAAGCCACAGATAATTAAAAAACTACTAGAAGTGATAGCTAGAACTGCTAGATTATAAATACATTTATCTGAAAAAACTGAATAATTGTAAAAAAAATGTATAGAAGATTATATAGACAGATGTAAAATGGTTTAACAAAATTCAGTAATTGAAAAATTACCGTAAATCACGGGGAACTTTACCACCGGTTCGTACGTGGCCATATGGAGTTTCACTTGGTCGTGTACCCCCCCAATTTTCATAGAGGACGTTTTCATCGATATACTCTTTCAATTTTGTCTTCCAATCAGAACCAAGAAATTGCACTTTTTGTTTCGTCTGCTTAGCCAAACAAGGGCTGAACAGCGACCATACAAACTGAATAAATGATGGCGAGTTTATGATTAAAATTCTTCTAATTACGTCTGGGAACATTTCCTGAAAATGTTGTTTACTGGCTTAAAGAAAAAAAAGAAAATCATTTTCTAAAAGAATTTTTTTTGAAAATACTTTGTTTATAATTCATTATAATTTGAAAAGTGACTGTAAAATTGATCGACAGATTTTAAGTTAAGTATATAGACGTTTTTTGTAAAAGCAATAACCTGTAATTGGCTAAGCATTGCAGTTATTACTTTAATTGCTGGCATGTGCAGCATATCAGTACTTAGTCCTTCTAAGTCAATAATAACTGTAGTGCCTAATTGGCGATTATACCTTTTCTCATTTTCTCTAAAATTATATTTCTGCTAAAAACGCCTTTATACATTATCTAAACAAAAACGAAACTGCTAAAAAAACAGCTATAAAAAAAAATGTGATTTACCGGTCACATATCATAATTTTACCATAATAATCGTCAAATTTAAAGATAAGCGATGAAAAAAAAGGAAGTTGTTAAAGTGCGAAATACCTAATCAAATTCATTACGCCTTCACTTTCGGCAATCCGAAGTACGTAAAGATCTGAATTCTTGACACACGGTAACAGTCCATGCGTATCCAAACGACCGATCATTTGCAGTGAGATGACATTGTTCTCCTTATCATAGCCCAGCAAAGAACCTGGAGTTGTTAACAGTAGATACTAAAAATCTATGTGATTCAATTTTTAAGAAGAAAAGTACATGTTTTAATAAAAACTTGTAGAAGAAAAGCAAAAATAAAAATTCAGCAATTTAAATCCTTATGAATATTAAATGTGTTGCATGCA
Organism: Enterobius vermicularis; assembly: GCA_900576705.1. NCBI lineage: Eukaryota > Metazoa > Nematoda > Chromadorea > Rhabditida > Oxyuridae > Enterobius > Enterobius vermicularis. The sequence goes on from UXUI01008037.1 coordinate 29,978, forward strand.
AAGATTTTAAATTGCAAGAAAAGAAAGTTTTTTCTTATAGTTATGTTTCTGACTTTTCTTCTTCTATTAACCGGTTCAGAGAACAAATAAAACTTTAACTTTTTATACATGAATTTACTATGACTGCAAACTATTTAACAAAAAAGAAATTTTTTCTTTTCTTTGGCACTAACCAGGCAAATATTGAAGAGGTACACTGATCGCATCACAATAATCTGTAATTTTTTCAATTGAATTCAAATCTGCTTTATCGATTCCTAATGCTGATATTGCTCGTAATGAAAATTTGATCTTTGGAATTATGATATCTGAAAGATAACAGCATAGATATACAATTGCAATCTGTACTATAATCATCGAAAAAAAAAAACAGTATTACAAGAGGCTTTTCCTTCTGTTTTTTTTCCTGCTTTGATGTGCTAAAAAAAATTTTTTTTTTTTTCTGCTGCATATTTTCATAGTTCTTAAAATTTTTGATCTCACTTAGGCTGCAGTCAGCAATTCTGTCAAGTGTTAGCACTAGTAACACTTGCAACAGCAGCTGCTAAAACAAACACTTTTTCCTTGAGTTGTTACAAAAATAGAAAAACAAAACTAAGTCTACAGTTTATTTATACGTGATAAACTGTAAGCTGAATTGCGAAAGAGGAAAAAAAGGAAGTAAATTTATGTACAAATGCACATATGTGAAATTCACACATCACCGTTTTGGAGTTACACTTTAGTTTGATCCATCGTTATAAAACAGTAAAAAATCCTTTACTCGTTTCTCTCTTTTAATTCCAATCACCTCCCCTGCCCCTCCTCTTGCAACGGAGAGAAAAAAAAAGAGAAGCTAAACTGATGATAAACAAACCAATTTTTCTATCCCAACCTACAATCCATCGTAGAAGACTGAGATCATCGTCATATGCTGGTACCAATTTTAATTCCTCTGCAATAGCTATTCGAAGTTTTTCGATCAGAACTTTATCCGATGGGTCAATTACAGTAGAACCCATTGTTACCTGAAAATAAACTAACGATGTAAAAAAAGGTGCCACAAAGGTCAATTTATTTCTCGCACTTCATTTGCTTATCATAATTAGCTAAAGATCATTCTTTATAGTTGAAGCACTGGTTAAATATTTTAGCATTTACTTAATTAACCAACATTGTTTAGCTATTCAATTAGTATACTGAGTAATTCGCCGCCAGATTTGTTAGTCATAAATGCAGCACAACTAACGTTGACATCAATACAGTTTAATCTTTAGAACATTTAGGACGTTCAACATGTTTAGCAGTCTAAAATTGTGGCCAGTAGCAAGCTAAAAATGTAAAACTGAAACAACAATAGCTACAATAATTATGACAGATAAAACAGTGGTTTTACAATTCTTCAATATCAAACAAACCAAAAAGGTAAAAAATAATAGTAACAGTAATAATAATAATAACCTTGACAATAACAATAATGGCAATAAGATTAATAAAAAAAAAAAAAAATAATACATTTAAATTCAACACTGCTCAAAGAAAAATGGAATAAATGGAACAAAAGATTTTAACTTCAATTTTTTTCACTCCCACTCTCTTTCATCGACACAACGACTAACTCAACAAAACAGCGTTTGAATAGCAGAAAAAAATCCAAATGTAGGATAACCAATGCCAAATACTTCTAGCAGTATACAGCAACTAAATTTTTACTCAACACCTAAACTTTCTATTGCCATTTATTTTTTTGATAAATAACAAAAATTTTTAATCAGCAGACTGCATTAAATAAAAAGTTGTCTTTGTACGCTATCGAAAAAAGAAACAGCAACAACAAAGAAAACGAAAATTGCAGACTTTTAACCTTAAATTGTCGTGTTGCTAAAGAAAATAATACTGCATCAAAAAAGAAGTATATTAAAATGTAGAAGTTTTTAAAAAAAAAAAACAGAAAAAACAGAGTTCAAAATGTTCAATAATTTTTTTTTTTTAAATTTTTTTTACCATACTCAAAATCTGTAAAAATTGTTCAAAATTGCTTTTAATTTCTCCCAGAAAAGCATAACAATCGTTCTTGACCGCGCAGCAACAGGATGCACTATCGATAGATAAGTAAGCAAACATACGAATAAATAAATAAATAAGTAAATAAATAAATAGATAAATAAACATATATATTTATATAAATATTTATATATACAGATCCTACAGGAGGCAGCCGAAAGACCAATATACTATCTTTAAACTTACAAGCACCATAAAGAAAGTACTCTTTGTCTCTCTGCCACTAAAATCTTATCGATATCGCAATGTATAATTTATATACTGATTGACTAAAAATCAAGTTCAGAGCAAAAAACTGAAAAAAAAACAGAAACCCTGACGATAGCAATAACGACAAGCAAAGTGATACTTGCAATACCAGAAAGTCAGAAAAATTTTGTTGACAAACAAAAAAAATCTGTTGCAGAAAATTAAATGATCTTCATCATTAATTTTTTATCGTATTTAGTGCTGTTCCTCTTTCTCCGTTTTCTTTATTTTTTTTTCTCCTGTTTAACTTCTGCAAACTTTATAACTCATAGATCATCGTTACATTTAACTCCGTGTGTAAACACTACTGCAGTTGCTAAGCGGAAATAACATTTAGAAGATAGGAATGAAAAATTTAAAAAGAGAGAACGAATTGATCTAGCGATAACATATAGTGGGTCAGGTCAAACAGCTAAACTAAGTGATATAACCACTACTGATAGCGTTTGAGCGTCTCATAATTAAACTGGTTATTCCATATTTACATTTTGCTTTTTTTTTTTTGTTATTTTTAAAAGATTAATTTAATTGAGTGTGCTAGGCAACAGCCTTAATAGATATTATGTTACATATATATATATATATATATATATATATATATATA
>UXUI01008038.1:7643-22501 GCA_900576705.1 Enterobius vermicularis
GAAAGTTTTACCGAAATCAAGAAGCTTTTATTTTCTCATAGCCACAAGGGTTTATTTCCTGTTGCTGATTTTAATTTTTTACAGTATAGAGCTTTTCTTTCTAGGCTTTATCTGAAGTAATTCCTTTTATTGGCAGATGATCGTGTTTGTTTAGAAGAAGAGGATGACCGTGCCAGTAAACGACTGAAAAGGAACGGGAGTGCTGGTCGAGTAAACGACGGGTTGACGAGAGTTGAAAGGAGAAAGCAGAAAGCTGTTGCAGTCGCAAGTAGGATGAAGAGAGTGATTTTTAAGAAAAAAAAAGGGCATTTTTAGTGTTCGCCTGCTTTTATTCTTTTATTATAAATGTTTACATCTCTGATGTGCAAGTTACTTGATGTCATTTTTGGGAGATAATTATTCTTTTTCTCTAGGAAGGTTGGTAAAAAGGCGACAGGGTCTGTGCATGAAATCATTTTTGCATACGAAAGGCGTGAAGCACGTCGGAGAAGTATATATGAACGTTCTCTAGGTTTTGCACTTTCCTTGGGGTCTTGAAAACAAACATTTTGCTGATGAGTGAAGGGTATTATCGTGATGCTCACTCTTTGAAGGGAGTTCTGTCTTTCATGCTGAAAATCTGCACGTTTGTAGGGGGCAAGGCGTAGGTAGAACTTGTCCATTCCTGTCTGTGCACGTTTTACTGAGGACTTGTAGAGGTTTGGAGTTGATATGTATCTTTGGGCGGTGGGGGTTTTAGAAAGGTTAGGGACTTCTGGATTTCATGAGTGAAAAATAACGGAGAAATAGAAGGTATTTTTAGGGGATTAAGCATGAATCACTGCAGCAGGGCAGCTAAATTACGGGCCGATTGGTTTCAGAACTTCAAACGGCGTTGGTTGGTTGGTGATTGTATCGGGACAATTAGCAAAACGCATTGTGGGGGAAATCGAAGAATTACAGATCATTGCGGCTTCTCGGGAGGAAGTTCCCGGAGGTGCTGCAGAATTGACTTCTTGAGAGGACCAAAAGAAAAGCGCTTTGTAAGGAAGATGTTGGAATGCACGTGAATTGTCATTTCCGTCATCTTTATATATGTTAGCAGTGTTGTCACCATCACTGGGATTAGTGCCATTTTTCTGGACCTCAATTTTTGTAGCTCCGTCGATTACTTGTTTTATTGTCGAATCACTTCAGTGTTTCAAATCATGCCCAGCTGACAACTTCAGATTTGTTATTTTAGATCTTGAAGTGTATGTTATTTGTGTCCATCGAACTCATCTGTTATTTTTGTACCAACACTGAGCTAGAACGAGAGCTCACGATAGTTGCTTACTTTAGGATCAGGTTAAAAATGAAAAATTGAATGAAAAAAATTAAGTTTAGTTTCCGCGGTTGTTAAAAGTCTCCCATCCGCACCAAAGTAAGATTGCTACTAGATAAAGAAGATCGAGGACGAAAGAGTCTGGAATCTTTGCGAAATTTAAAAGATACAAAGAAAGCTGTGGTTTGTAAGGGCTAATTGCCGCAGTAGTAGCAAAGAGTAATCAAAGACCTTCTTGCGCATTCCAGAACAGCAGCTACAGTTGTTGTTCTTTAGCTTGAGAAATTTGTCAATTATCTATGACAGGCTGCTAAAGTACTAGGGACGAAAGGCGGTGAATTTATGTGTGGTGGGAAGGTTCTTGAAGAACTTCTATTATTTGGACACCAACACGAGTGAAACTGGGAATATTTTGAACTTGGATAAATGAGTCTTGTAAAGTAAGTATAAAGCAACGAAATACGCACGGTACAGATTATACAAGAATGGGGTGGAGAAACTGCAGTGTATGATGTACATAAATATAAAACATTGGGAAGCAGGCGCCTGCAGTGGCTTATGTCGCGAAGCACGCGAAATGGCTTCAAGGGCTGGAATGGTAACGAACCAGACATGACCCTGGAAGAGCGCTCTTGGAGGCCCTGCTAGGAGATTATTGTCGAATCGAAACGTTTAAAAGGGACATGGTAAGCCACAATAGTTCTTCTCTCATCGTCGCCACTGACATTTGAAACAAGTGATCGGTAGTCAGCAGCTTCATCTATTTGCTTTAGCTACCATTGCTCACTGTTGTAGTTGTCGCGACCGCTTGTGAAAGACACCGTAGAAAGATTAAGGTCATTGTAGCTCCCTGTGGAGAAGCTCTCGGAGGGGTCGCAGAGTGACCGCTTGAGCGGACAAAAGCGAAGTATAAAAAAGGCAGTAATTGGGAAACAGTTCAGTGTTGTTTTATTAGAATTCGCTCCGGACCAGTACAGGCCGCTCATCTGCGACTGTCTATGTCAGTTTATATTACTATTTTCTGTCAATATGTGCCCACTAGGCAGCTTTTGATCTGTTTAACTGATCTTAAGTTCTCATTTATAATTTATATTTCTCTTCTTAGTATATTACTGAGTGTGGACTAGTGACAACCAGAATTTTTATTTGTGAAATATAAAGGTGAAGTAAGAATAAAAGAGTTGGCCTGTAAGAAAGGGCTCCAACATAGTGTTATAATGTTGCCTTAATACATTCATTCGGTGTAAATCACTATACTTGCCTTTAGTGCAAATGTAAGCTCTAACCTCCTGTCAGTATATTTTGATCTATGTCTTTTAGAAGCCTCTGTATAAAAGCTCCTCTATTGCCTTAAAGTTTTGAGTGTCTGTTCAGTTGTTACTCTATGTTCATCGTCTACCACCCCACGCGATACTTAACAACTGACGATCAGGATGATGGTCAATTCTTAGATCAAATTGAAGCCACGTTTTACCGCTTAGGCTCCTGACTCTTTTGATCCGGCAGTGGATGGTGTGGAGTTTTGGCTAGCAAGGTCTGACGTTTTTATTACGATTTCTCAGGTGGAGGATCAGTTTAAGGGTTTTTATTTACTTGATGCTTTGTCTTCAAACGCGTATCATGTGTTAGCGGCGTTTGTGAAGCATGGATGTGACGACTTTGACGTATCAGGCTTTGCGCGCTAAGTTGCTTGAGATGTACGCAGCAAAGAAGTTCTTGTTTTTGGAGCGTTACCATTTTTTTAAATTAGAACAAGAGTCTCGGAGTCATGTAGAACTTGCCACTTTTATTAAAGAAGAAGCTGCTTTTTGTGAGCTAGGCGATTTTTACGTTTTGGCTCTCGCTCTGGTGTTCACAATGGGCATTAACGACGTCTCTCTGCGTGAGAAATTTCTGGAGATTGAGAATTGTACTCTGGAACAGGCTTTGTCGATAGCACAAAAGAAGGAGAACATTGCAAGGGAGTCTGTAATTATTAAGAACGAGAATGCGCCTCAGGTTAATTCTATTCCTACTATTGCTGCAGTGCTGTCTCAATCACCATTTCACAATCTTGGCAATTGTCTTAGCTGTGTAGGCCAACATACGCGACAGACTTGTAAATTCCGCGACGCAGGATGCTTGAAATGTCACAAAAGAGGCCATATCCTTCGGGCATGTAAATCAACTATTTAGACTAGTCCAAAAAGTGCAATATTCGGCAAAGGGCTGCTAATGCACAGGATCCGTTTTTAGTTCAGGGCAGAGCAACACGAAGAGCCAAAGGTGCAGTGTCTCGTCACCACATAAATAAAATTTAGTCAGCGTTGTCTGCACATGGTGTTACAGAGAATCTCAAAACAGGATGGCTCTTTGTTACCCTAAAATCAATGGACATTTGGTAGAAATTCAGATAGATACTGGGTCCTTTTATATTATTCTGAGTGAAAGTTGCTGGCAGCATATAGGTTTCCCCAAACTAAACCCAGTAACTGTATGTGCTCGGAATTATTCAGGTAACCCACTGTCATTCAACGGTGAATTTCAAGCAGTAATTTAGTACCAGAATACTTCAAAATCCTCCACCATCTGAGTTTCAGAGTTAGCCCGTGATAGCATCTTGGGACGTGACTTAATTTTCGCGCTTAAGTTAGACCACGTCCCTTTGAATTTTTTTTGTAATGCCATTTCAGAAAATACAATTCTTCTGAAACTATACTATGAATTTCTGCAGTTATGTACCGAAAAGTTGGGACGCTGTACTCAAATGAAAGCTCGGTTACAAGCCTGGAGCTGTTCCTGTTTTTCGTCAGGAACGACCAGTACCTTATGCTATTAAATCAGCAGTTGAGCACGAATTAAACCGATTAGTTAAGCTAACCGACTAGTTAAACCCATTGTTTGCATTAGACTGACCTCCATCTTGCGAACCTTGCTGTACTTGCACTATTTTGAATATGATGAGAACATTTAAAACATTTAGAAACGAAGTTACACACTAGGTTCAAAAGAACTATAAATATGCTGACGCGGATCCACACTCAATAACAACCTTGGAATCTTTTTCCTCATTGAATGGCGGGTCTGGTGGAGTAAAGCAGTATGCTCGCGCTCTTAATCGGCCACTCCTATTGGATTTCGATGACCGTTTTTTGTTCTCACTCGCCCTCTATTCCTGGTTTGACTTCCTTTAAGCGTCCTGCTTTCTTGGTCCGGAGCTTGGATCTGATTAGTGTGCCTTACGATTTGTTCCCCAGAATTGGTAACTAGCTTGCACAAAACTTTCCTTCTCCTACGAGTGATGACGGCAGGCGTCCATTTCTGGGAAGTATTATACAGACGAGCATATACAGCGTCATGCACTTGGAAAGCTCGGAGTCTGGCTCCATGGAACCGGTTGAAGTAAAAAGACAAGTCAGCTGTTTTTTCCAAAAACGGCGCCGGAGGAAGCAGTAAATCTAACAAAGAACAAAGTTTCCGTCCTTGCAATAACATAGTTGGAGGGTCATTGCGGTAGTGGTTAAGGAAATCACGAATATTGGGAAGGCTTCGCTAAGTCTGTACTTGCTTATCACGATTTAGATTTCACGTTGGAAAAGAAAGGTGTTCTTTTGCAACATCGTCTGTGAATTATTCAGGTCTTATCGTCAACTCCGAGGGCGTTAGACCAGACCCAGAAAAAGTTACAGTTATTCAATACATGCCATTGCCATCAGATGCTTTTTCTGTTCGTGCGTATCTTGGATTTTTAAATCATTCTGCGAAATTTGAAAAAAAAAATCACTAAAGAAAAAATATATATATAAAAAAATACAAAATCAATACCAAAGTTACGGAGAATTAGCATTTTGACCGTAGCATGCTGGCTCTGCTCTATGTGTTGGGGTTGATAAGGTGCACGGCTGAACAGACGGTTTCTGTATAGGCAAGCACTAGACAGCCTGCGTAAATGCAGGGCAAAGCATGCATCAGCACCCTTAGGGAGAAATCGTAAGTTAAGCAACAGTTACACACTGGTGCAACAGTTACTCATTTATGAAGATTCGAAGGTCGGCTGAAACTTGGTTTTATCCCTCAAATATTGCAAGTACCGTAACGGAAGGGTAGGCTTAGGTTAACTGGAAAATAAATAAACCACATGTGTTGCTTTGTCAATATCATGCCTTCGCATTTTTTACAGTTTCGTTCATTAGCCGGGAGAGCGTGTATAGCCTTGAGTTTAAAAGCAGATGAAACATTATGAAAAAAAAAAAATTTGCTCAGTCTAAACTTTTCTAGTGTACCATTTGTCCACTTAACTGCTTTTTTTGAACCAAACAATTAATTTATCTTAAAAACCACTTTAAATGAAAACGAGCAGAAAGTGCGTAAAGAAATTCAAAAGAGTCATAAATAGTAAAATTATGAGCATTGTTACAGCATCAGAGGTACTTACAGGGAGAGCAAGGAGCAACCGCCGCAGGAGATTTAGTGTAACGTCGTACACTCACGAAGCATAATCATCATTTATTTGACCACGCGGTGTCAATAATGCGTTTCTAAAGAACGCTAAAAGATTCAGAAAATGATTGGCAGCAGGAAGTTATAGAATTGGGAAACTTTACAGCGACAAAGTTGTCTTCACCACAGATTAATCAAGCAGATAAAAAACCTCAAATACATGTAAAAAAGAGAGTTAAATAGTAATAACATAGCATAACAACAGTAGCGACAAAATTTTTTTCAGTATTTTCCAAAGGAAATCTATTTGGTGAAACATTCTCAGCAAGAAATTCAGAAAGTTAGCAAAAATTTTAAAAGCAAAGAATGCATTTACAACTGACGGAAATACAGCGGTACCAAAAATGCGAATAAGTATTATTCAATATTTTGTATATTTAATGACAGGTTTTTGGTTGAGGTGCTGAAATGGACATAAGGAAATTTTCGTGGCATTTTGTACAGCAGGTCTACAGCTAGTTGAGGACAATCGAGCAAACAGTTGAGGAATTCTTTTTTCTGACCCTCTCCCACGACCGAAAAAATTTTTACTTTTTGTAGCAAGATTTATGGATTTATGTGAGAAGAAACTGTTCTACAGTTGAAGTTGGACGAACATGTCTGATACTAAGTGCAAATTTGTTTACAAATAGTGTTAGTAAAATCTGGAATAGTTGGTGAGTAATGTGGCTATGGCTTCAAATTGAAAAATTTGAAAGGATTCTGGGTAAAATTAACATCAAAAATTTTCTAGTCTAATTTTTAACTGGAATTGAGCAAATACGTAAAGAAATTAATTGATTTACTTCTTTGCTCAAAAGGTGCTCACTCAAGGACTGAGTACTGGCGAATGAGGCAAAAAATAACATAAATATTAAGAAATATAGATGATGTTAGTGAATTTTAATTTCTTAAAAAACATTTATGACAGAAGGAAAATATTGATTCCTCAATTCATCTTGATTTTTATTTTTTACTTCTTCTTCTTCTTCTCTATTATTATAATTCTATTTTTTTTGTTCTTCTCATTTTTGTAATTTGTGTTGAAGAGGTACGTGTTTTGACCCAAGCGGTTGTGATAAGGAATCTAGAATTCCTAGAAATAAATGATATATTCCTGTGTTATTTCTCTATTTCTATGTGTTTTTTTATTTATTAGCTACTGCATAAAAAGGAGATTTTTAATTCACGTAAAAGAGTAAAAGTAACACCAAAGTAAAACAAACCATCTGAAGTATTGAAATGGTTGATGAATCAATCCCAAAAAGTTTCGATTAAACGTACTTTCTTTACCAACGTACACAGAACTATTGCGATAACGACTAGCTTGACATCTTTCGACATCATTTATAGAATCTCCAGTGTTATGCTGAAGGGTGCTTCCACGTATCTCAAGCAGCTTTAAGAGCTGGCCATCTAGTTTACTAACACCAACTTCAAAAGATACAGTTAAGCGAACGCTCAGTACTAAAAAGAAATCTATGTAAGTGAAGTTAAATAAAAGACTATGCGGAAGACAAAGAAAACAGGAAAAACAGGAAACAATAAGGCAGAAAAGTCATTACAGAACCCAACAATTGAAAAACAAAATTTGTTAGTTTTTATCAGTTTCAACTGTTTTATACGTTAAAGAAGGTTTTGCTTTGGCGAATGAATGAACAATCAACTAATTAAACATCTCCCGACGCTGCTTGCTATTATCGTTTTCTAAAAATTTGACGACCAAAGAAGCCGTAAACGGTAGATTGTTTGGACGCTTTTCCTCTTATTTTAGCCTAACATTTCTTCACTCTGTTGAGTTCATTTCCTCCTCAACTGAACTGTTAGTTTATTTAAAAGTAACTGCAGTATTTTTGCGAGTACAGTTTAGACATTTTCGATATGATACCTTTGTAACTATCGGATGTAATGTTTTTATCAGTTATGAACTGGCTCATAGAATCGTTCTTTCAAGTTTTTGACAATTTTTTGCCAAATGTGTTTTAGAAGAAGAAAAATGAACAAGTCAAAAAAATCTTCTTATAGTTCACTGGCATTTTTGAGGCATTTATCGACTGTTATTGGTTCGTCTAGGGTGCAGTATGCGGCTTCTCCTTGATTTGGGCAATGAAAACCACAAAAACAATACCGAAAGTTCGAAGCGAGCATTTTAGTAGGATTTAAAAGGGTCTGTCAAGGCTTAATAGCACCGCAGTGAGGTTCAAAAGTGAAGATCAAAAAAAATTTTTTCAACTTTTTTAAAGAAAAAAACAAAAGTTTTCGAGAACAGTCTAAGTTTTTTTTAAATAACAAGTAAATACTGGTTTTTTAGTCACTTGGTAAAATTGCTACTTTGTATTGCCTGGAGCGTTACGAAAAAAAACAGTCTAACGACTTCTTTCTTAAAGAGGCAAAAAGGTATCTTTAGTTTGAAGATGGTACTGTTGAAAGCTTTATTCAGAAGGTATCCTTAGATAAGTTTAAAATTTAGCTATTCCTTGAAATATTCAACAATTATTGTGGCTAATGTATTCGCTAAGAAAAGTGAAAAACGTTAGTGATAATCCAAAAATACATTATATCAAACAAAGGGATCAAGTTAAAATAGGAGTACAATTGAATGCATACATTCAGAGTTAAAATTTTGGCATATATAAAGCTAAAAAAATTCAGTAGTACCGCACAGAACAGCTGAATTCAGCAAATCTGATATCTTCCTGAGCACTCACCGACCTTATGCACCACTTATGAAACTAAAACAGTGTATATTGTGTAGCAATGGTGCAGTATTTTGGTATACTATAGAGAAAAGAAGAAAATCGCGTAAAACCATTTTTTGTAATCAGTTTGTAAAATGAGGTACAAAATGTGAAACTTGAACAAGCTCTCATTATCTAATAAAACCATTATTAGCACTAACACTAACAGAAAGCTTGAAATGCGAGAAAAAAATGAAAAAATTGAGCAGAAAAGCTTGTATTTGAAGTGTTTCGTATAGCGGAAGCAAAACAGGTGGTATTAAAGGTAGAGTTTTCTAAAATTTCACCTACTTGTTTAGACTTTATCAGCGGTCCACTGTCACGTCAATTTTCAACTTAACTAAAATGATCTGTACCAGTGAGAACTGTACAGTAGGAAATGTATCTCTGACGTACATTAGTTTTTATCTAAACTGCATGACTTTTATCATTCGAAATTGCGACTTAAATCGTATTTGGCATAAAGACTCAAAAAACAGTCATAAGAAGGAAAGATATTGTTTTCAGAGAATTTAATAAAATTATGAATCGCTAGTAATTAGGAAGAGGTGGACGGTCAACTTTAGTTCTGTCAACATTTTCAGCTTCACTTTCTTGTATTCGCAAGGCAGCCAAATTTGCTCGTACTTTCTTCATATTCTTCTTGTGATTAATATCATAGGTTTTCTTTTTTTGCACCTTCGCACTGATACGGTCGACCATAGAAAGAATGGCAGGCAGAAATAAAAGACCGTGAAGATTACATAAAAAGACGCATAAAGTCATAGTTTTGACAAACACCTGCAAAAAATATCAAAAAATTGCTATTGCAGCGAAAAGTATTTAGAACTAAGCTATAATGCAAAGATATTTCGAATATCTGAAATCTGTAAAATAAAATTTTAGAAATTTTAGAGTTGTAATCCTTGAGTCCGCTAAATTTTGCTTGAAATTTGAAGTTATCAGCACCAGCAAATGCAAAATTCCTACCTCTGACATGTACAGTTTCACAAACAGTAGACTGCTAACACATAAAATTGTTGAAAGAGCTGCTTGCAGTGCAGGGAATGCCACTGAAGTCAGGCAGTTACCAAGACGTTCTTGAGGACTAGCATTTGGGCCACTTTCGCCTGCAAATTTTTTGTTTCCTAAAGACTTTTATTAAGCATGTGCTAAGTTTAACAAAAAAATAAAGAAAGCGAAAAAGCTTACAAGCTTTATAATAATGATAGGAAACGTGTGCCGGTATATCAACACTAAAACCAATAGAAATAATCATTGCCGCCATAGTAATTGGATCCAAATCTATGCCCCACCAAGACAGTATACCCAAAATCCCTAAAGATAGAATGTCAGTTAAACTTTATCAACTTTCTGAAATATTACTGTTAAAAAACAGAACGTTTATCGGTTCAGCAGAAATTAATAAAAAGCTTCAAAATGAAGTATCGGCGATAAAAAAACAACAAAACATAAACATTTAAATTTTAAAAAAATGCAGAATTTTTTATTCAATTTACTTTTTTCAAAAAAAATAAAAAAAAACCATTACACGAACGAGCATGCGAAAAGAATAAGGTAAAACGTTTCATGCCTACCGATACAAATTGACAAAACGCAACTCGTAGCAATTGCAACCGTGAGACTGCTTCTGAGGAATACGAAACATACTGCAGCCATACAAAAAAGTGTTCCAAGCACTGATTGCCAAGTATCCGTAGCCATATTGTCGATCAGATCCAAAAAAATACCATCTTCATGGAATACAGACGCGTGAAAAGATTTGCTAAAAATTCCTCCTGTCATTAACGTACTTTCTCCTCAATTACCCCCCATCTCTAAAAGGTAAAGAACGGTTCATTAGCGCTTGAAAGATAAAAGTGAATAAAAGAAAATTGGATTAGGAACTTACTATTCAGCTCTGTCAACTACCTTTCTCCACTTTCTTAGCAAAACTCCGCGTTCAGTCCAAATTTTCAGTTCATTGCCATGATACCCGGTCGTGAAGAAAAAACGGCTTAATTTTTTTTTGCTGCAAGAAGTGGGCTTGTTTAAAGATTTTTTGCTAACACTATCGGAAAGACATGTCATAGTCAGTGATTTTAACGTGGTTTTCTGAAACATAAAAAGCAGTCTTCAGTGTTAAACGGCGTGATCCTAAAAGCTAAAGAAAAATTGAATTTTGAGTAATTTCAACTCGCACACCAGCTAACTTGATTCATACATGCAATCAGTCAGATAACTGTTTAAAATGCCTTTGCAAGAAACGTCGTTCAGGGAGGTTTTGTTTTACATATATTCCATAAAAAGGTATAGTCACTTTAATAATCAAATTACACATCTGCTCAATATATCAAATCAATACACGTTTGCTTTTCAAGGCGCTTAGACAATGTCAGTCTAAAAATCTAAAATCGCAAAGCAGCTTCCAGTGCATATGTGTCAATTTTCTGTAAAAGTTTTTTTGTAAGATCAAATACTTCAGTGATCAATAATTTATCACTGCAGAAGCAAATGAAACCAAAGTTTTGTAAATAATTTCACCACTACCCAGAACGCTGGAAATTCCAGAAACCAACTTCCTACACCAAATTGCCTCTTCATGACAAAGTTTCACTTCTCTTAAAGTCTAGCCTTTAGCCAAGGTTCATTTTGCACGATACAGAACACCTCTTTTGATGATCTGAGCACTTTGCGTTGAAAGTCAACGGTAGCTGTGCCAGAGAGTCAAAATAACAAACTATGATATACTGTAGAGCTTTCTCCGCAAAACTTTCATTTGTACAGCGCTCTATGGACCCTTTTTGCTTTCAATTTTACCATTATATAAAGCTGAACACTTGCAACTGGCGATAATTCATTATCTTTCATGGCTGCAGAAACCACCAGTAAGATTTCTTTTGTGTCTTTCACTTCACTTCATCTACTTTTCTCTCTCCACATCTTCCTTGGACGAGCACAAAGGATTATAGCAGAAAAAAGGCTGAGCAGTGCTACAACCAATAATATATCATTTCATAGGTATTAATATAATTCATACTTTTTACTTGTCGTACTTTGTAGATTTTGCAACAGTTTCTATGGTAAAATCTCGTTGCTATAATTTTTTTGCTGTCCAATAACGGTTTTCTGTAACAGAAACTAAATTACCTAGCTGTAGGGTCCAATCATCCAGCTGAGTATTCTAGATACCGCGTACAATACACTACCGACCCTACTTTTATTTCATTAACTTAGCGCTGTTGATTGGCGACAGTACCCAAATCTCCCCATGATACTACAGCTTTCGGTAGAAGATCAAAGAATAAGGAAAATGAAGAAACGTTTTATTTGCTCAACAAACGTCAACTTCACTTTTCCTCACTTGTCTTCGCCTTCAAAGAGTATAACAAATACAGGAAGTGTGATTATTGTAAAATGAATGAACTGCAAAGTAATACCTGAAATAGCATTTTACTCGCCTATGGATTTTTCGAGCATGACTTCGGAGTTTGAGAAAAGGCACAATTTTTTTGTTCATATACATGGTCAGAGGAAAAACGCAGGATAGATTTAAGTGAATTGACAGTTACAAATTCAGCGGTTGCTATAAAACTAACATCGTACGCAGACCCTTTCCTCAGAATAAAATCAAAAAATGATTATGCCCAGTTGAGCGGTTCTTCGTCGTCTTCTTAACTTCAAAGTTTACCAAGGTAAAAAAAATCCAACTAGTTTTTCAACAGAATTTTGCATTCTTTTTCATGGACGCTAAGCTGTACTGGCGCTTAATAGCATTATTTTCTAAAATGTTTTTATCAACTAAATTTTCATATGTTTAAATTATCCATTTAAATTGAGTAAACTAAACTGTTATTAAATTAGTTTTAAATGGTTCCAAGCAGGCTTCTGTTGGGTTCCTAACTATGTCGAATTTTATTTCTTTTGTAGTATTTTGTGTGCAGCAATTATTTCTTCCACCACTACTCAGTTTTACTACAAAAATGTTTCATAAAAACCAAAAAAGCTTACAGATAATTGATGTAATTGATGTACTCTCCTAATGGTTGGTCCCCTACAGGGCTTATGTAGTTGTTTTCACAGTTAAATTTTACTGTGGTCTGCGCATCTAAAGATAGCAGATTAAAAGTTGGCAAAGAAAGAGAATTTCTAGAATTTTTAAATAGGGACGGCCTATTATATTTTTTTAAAATTTTACTGATTAGTAGAGTCTAGACCAGTATACAGATAAAGCCTGGAAAGGTGAATTTTGCGCCAAGTTACATCCCTTAAAGCTGCAAAATTGCTAGTTGTCGCTTGAAATACACCTCTTTGGACTTGTGATTTAGCCTGCCTGTTCTTTTAACAGTTTTTTATATATTCGATTTCTCATATTTCTAAACGTATATTAATTGTTCTAATTCTGATAAAAAATCACACAGACATAGTAAAAATAATGTTTAAAACAAAAATAAAAGAAAAGGTGTTTTTAAATTTTTTGAAAAATTTTGTGTAGAATTTCTTGCTCTACAACATATTAAATTTTGGTGGTGGCAATTTTTCGGTATTGAGAGTCAAGAGCCAGAAAGGATTGTGAAGTTGGAAAAAAACCTGCTGTTTTTACAGAAATCCCATGTATTTTACAAGACGAATCCGTTCTGGACCGCTCCTGAAAGCCGCAGACACCCGTGATAAAAACCTGGTATGCTTCAAACGTTGGAAATGTGTTACAAAAGTTGTATTTTACTTCAAAATGTTAACAAATTATTATTCTGCATGTAAGAACTTGCTTTCATCCCAGTGCCGTCTGCTTCTTGTACTTTGTTCTGCTAAAATTATACACTATTATACATTTTAGAGTCAAGAAGAAGTTAAAAAGCCTGGTTAACTGCTGAACTGAGGTTTACCTTAGACTTTCCGTGTTTTTGGAGAAACACACCACACAATATCAAAAAAGAAACAAAAATTTGAGCTCGTGCAAGCAAAACTTCAACAAGTGCACTAGGATCATAATTTTAAGAGTCTAGAAGCTACAGAATACAAGAAGCAAAAAACATTAGAATAGAATCTACTTCTTACAAATCCGCAGGATGATGGTTTGTTAATATTTTGAAATAAAATACAATTTTTGTAACAGATTTTAAACGTTTAAAGCACATCAGATTTTTACGAGAGCGGTCTACAGCTTTCAGAAGCGGCTCAGAGCTTACCGTAAAAACAAGAAATATTTAATATGCATTTAAAAATCCAGAAGTAAGAAATCGTATAACTAAAAACAGTTAAATCCTATTAAGAACAGGCTAAATTACAAGTCTACAAAGGCTGGTATGTCAGGCGACAACCTGACAAATTTTGCAGTTTTGAGGCGTAACTCAGCGGGGAACTCATTATACATTTACATATACAGGGCCGTCCAATTCTAATTTGGTGTGAAATTTTTTGGAACCGAAATGTCATTTATTATGGCTAAATTCCAGCGGCATTAAGAGATGATCCGCGTGAACTCCGTAAAAGTAAGCTAAACTTCTAAGTAACTTGTGTGAATGATGTTGTATATTTTTTAGTATGGCCCAATCTGTTTGTGTTCATAATTTCATGTTGTGATCGCCATTTTCAGTCGAGATTTCAGCCAAAATATGAGAGTGATTTCAATTTTTACATATACTTCTTAACAGTTTTACTGCAATAAATTTGTTAATTGTCTATGTACCTTAGTTTTTTTTATTCACTGTAATTTACGTTCAAAGTATTTTAAGAAAACCTAAGAAGGACAAAAATAAAATTATAGGTGGTCGAGAAAGACGGTCATTAAATGGTAGGAGGAAAAAATACAGTAGCCTGGTAGTTAAGAAAACTTTAGAAAATCCTAATAAAAAGTACCAGATACTGAATTGAAAGTGAAAATAATGACGGGGAGAAAAAGCAGAAATATATTCTATGTCTAACTAGTGGAAAAGAAGAAGATTGAGAATATTGGAAAAAAAAGAATCTAACTATTTGAAAAAAAAAAAGCTTATAACTTCAAAAAAGCCTATTGCCGGAACAAAAACTTATTATCTGTGCAATAAAATAAGTTTTAATGTTTATTCAGCCGTAGTAGTATTTGATATTTTCCTCTTTTTCGCTGTATTTAAACCTTGTTTTAGAGAGAAAAAATACAAGAACCATACTGAAATGAGACTTACTTTCCAACCTAAAAGGTACATTATTAGAAAAACTTATAATTTGATTTTTGTAAGAATTTTGCAAGTTTAGGCAAACACTTGGCAGAACCCAAAAAAAAATAAAAAAAAAAAGTTGTAGATAGATGGACAAAAAAAAGTTATGTTTACGCGAAAGGTAACAAAACCAGTAAACTAAAAAATTGAACACAGTGAGTGGTGCAAATTCGGCCCCCCCCC
>UXUI01008042.1:1427-11845 GCA_900576705.1 Enterobius vermicularis
TAAGTTTTACTTTTATTTATTCATCCATTTATTTATTTTATGCTTTTGCCATTAACTTTTTCAAAGTTTGTCTTTTTCAGTAGCTAGCAACTAATACAAATTTGACACAAACGTAAACTGCTGAATACACATAGATGTGAGCAAATACACAGCACACAGGTGATAGATAATATACTAGACTAAGCCAGACTAGCTAAACCCTAACTAACACTTTTAGTCATCTAAATTAATCAAAACTGCTTTCCACTTACATCCAAAAAAAGTATCATTTATTTCCACCTGTCTAATAACTCAACAGAAAAAAAAACTCCTAGAATAGCCGATGATTACCATCACCATTCGGTAATGGCAAACTGAGAAGGTTTCAAAAACAAAAGTAAAAAGGAAAACAAATGACAACAAATTTAACCTTATTGAACTTACTCATAAATTATTATATATTAAAAGAAAAAAATTATACAAATTAAATAGTCTGCCGTTCATTCTTCCTCCATTTTTTTTCCTGTGTTCCCGTCTTTCCATTCATTTTTCGTCGGTGTATAATCCATTAAAAAAAAGAAACGTAGACAAAAAATAGAAAAAAAACTATCTTTTTTTCCTAGTCTTTACTAATGAATTTTATTTTCCTCCTCATTGTTCTTTTATATCACATTTGATTTTACTTTGATAAAACAATTTCGATAAGTAAAATCATTTTTTTTTTCATTCCATTTCAGTTTGCAATATTTTTTTTTTTTCTGCTTGCTTGAAGTATATGATTTTGACTGCGTTCTAATTTAATAATTGAATATTGAGAAAACAAAAAAAGCAAAACCTTTCTTGCCGTTTATACAAAATTCCCAAGAGTATTGTAGAGAAAAAGCAAAAACAACCAAACAAGAAAAAGCAGAAGAAATTTTCTTTCCCCCTCTTTTTCCTTTTTATTTTTAACAAATACTTCTAACCACATTTTTTCATCTGTTATTTTCTCCACACATTTTGAACCCCGTCAATCAAATGTTTCAAGTTTTTCAAAAAAATAATGCTTATTTTTATTGTCACCAACGCTTCAAAACAATAAATTAAGCAAAAACACAATTGAACAAGAAAACAAAAACAACAAGAAAAAATTTTATTTGATGCTACGCTAACATTGTCTATACCAAAAGAACTAGCCCAGAGAGCCTCCTGAGACTGTAGCCTTGAGGACCCCTGTAGCTATGAATCAAGGAATCAGGATCTTTAGATTTCAAGCAATGCCAAACATGTTAAATAACAACTAGAATTGGTTGG
This sequence comes from Enterobius vermicularis, assembly GCA_900576705.1. NCBI lineage: Eukaryota > Metazoa > Nematoda > Chromadorea > Rhabditida > Oxyuridae > Enterobius > Enterobius vermicularis. The sequence continues at coordinate 2,700 of UXUI01008042.1, forward strand.
TTATAAATTACCGAAACCCTGATTACAGAAACCTTTCACTAACACCTTCTTTCTCCCTGAGCTCCAAAATGATTAGAACAACGAATGACTTTTTGCTATTTGACCGACTGAGTGGAATTATAGCTTAAAAATAGAAAGACAATTAGAAGCATATATTTAGAGCACTAAAGAGACAAATGCCCATTAAAAACCCCCTTATAACAAAAAAACAGGTTGCACTTTTAACCTTCCGCAATTATTTCATTACACCAAGCTTACTTAAAATAACTTTCAATAAATTTTTCCGCTTATTTTCGTGCTTCTCTGTCTAATGACGTTGGAAGCTGCAGAAAGGCTCAAATCTGCTAAAAATTGCTCATCTTCACTAAAAAACAAACAGAGACCCAGTGAAATGACTGAAACAGACACTATTTAATTTTTGATCTTTTCCAGCCCATAACTACTTTAAAATGTTGTAAATTAATTCAAAACTAATTTAAAGATATAACCCCCCAAACTCAATGTCTCATAAAGCTTCTAAATATGACCAGTGTATAATTTCGCTAAAGTTGCCAGCTATCCCACCAAGTTTAGAATAACAAATCTTAATTTAGCAGGAAAAAGTGTAAACAGTACCAAAGGAATAGTATAAAGAAATAAGCTATTCAATTTGGACTGCAATTACCATACACTGCTGCAAAGCCATCCAGAAAACAAATGCTTTCCCAAAATTCTAGAAACAATTGAACGAAAAATCTATTATCAGACCAAACATTTATTTCTAAACTTCACTGGAAAAATACAAATGATTGAACTCTGTTGCAACATCCCTTTTTTTTACTTCTTATCGCAGGGTTCAAATAAATAGCTCTATACTCTACTTAATGCAACAAGAAAAAAAAAAAAACAGAGAAAAAACTGCCGTAAACGTAAAAACAGTAAACATCGAATAAATAGAATGACAATGATAATAAAATAAAATACTTTAAAATAAAAGTGCATAACTGAATATTTTTGGCTCCTTTTTATGCATAACTGCCTAAACTGGCAACAGTAAATATCAAATCTCGCTAAGAGGTAGAATAGTTAACGTGTGATCTAAAAGACAACAACTACCAATTTCGAAAAAATTTTCGTTTTTGTTAATAGTAAAAATCAGAAAAAAAAAAAAAAAAACAGGAAAAAAAGTAGACATCCAGAGTCAGGCGTGTTTTGTGGTCTTCAAGAAGCCTTCCTTCCATCCTTTTTTAATCATTAAAAATGTACAAGTGAGAAACACAAGTATGGATAAGTGTAAAAAAGTTCACTCCAAAAGTTACTGAAAGCAAAAAAGCACCTTCCACAATACTTAACAGACAGCTTTAACAAGTAAATACTTCTACTTTCCTTTGTCGCTCCTTTTTTTTTTAAATCGATCATCACTAGACTTTCTTCTATCTACAATTTTACTTTACAGAATTAATGGTATCTTTCAATCCATGAAGAATTCCAAGTTTCCCACAACTGCCTTGTCAAAAACTAACAGATTCAGTGGTACTCTCCTTCACTAAAAAAACGAGTTCAAATAAATTAAGATCCCTCAGTTGGGCGTTCGTGTCTAACCCCCACAGTTTAAAGTCAACGTCTTAAACGCCCCCAAGTTTCATTTCCATAAAAATTCAACAAGCACACTTTCCCAATAAATATTAATGTCCCTGGAAACAGCTTACTCGCTCGAGCTATTTTTAGCCAGTACAACCAAAAAACTTCAGCAAAATACAAGTGTTTTAATCCTGCCTTCTTCATTATTTCAAAGAGAATATTACATTTCCTAAACGAAAGATGTATTTGAAAAAATTATTGTTACAAACTAAATAGGGGAAAATAAAGTAGCAAAATATACTTTTCCTTCTTCTCCAAAAAAACATGATATCACTTATTCGAGATAGCAGGAAAAGAACACTAATTACACAAACTTCTCTTACAAAACGTAAGAATAAATGTTTCGGCCAATGAAAATGACAGTTACCACCAATTTCCCCGGGCAACTGAAAAAAGATTTACTATACTGCCTCTAAGTAAAATATAAGACAAAAAAATAAAATCAGTAATCGCATTTGCAACTTGGCTTCAAACGGTTCGAACGACATAATAAAAAACAGTTACAGGATTACAATATATCAATCATAGTATACAAACACAAAAACCTTTGTTCACCCTCTTGAGCGCAACATAACATTACAAAACAAATTAAATTCCTAAAGGAGTTGAAACATACAGAAAACCCACGTCTTTTTCCTGAAATCAATAATCAATATAGCCAGTAACCTCTGCTAGCGAACCATATCTACATATTTAACGTCATTTCCTGCACAAAAATAACTGCCAAAGAAAGCGTATTGCAAGCAATATTTGGCTCAAATGTTACTTCCAAAGTGTTTCAACCCTGAAATCTTACTGTAAAAAATACTTCCAAGGTCGTGAAACAAATATGTCCTTTAATCCTCCTCCATTTAGTAAAATTCAAGATAGAATTTGTAATAGAATAGTACTTGCTTAGAAATATAGTCACCATTAACAACAAAAAAGTAGTTCTGTAAAATACTTCAAAGATTTTAGGAAGTTATCTTCAATTCACTTTTCTTCTTCACAGGCACAATCGAAACGCTGACGGGTGATTTCCAGTATACGAAGCTTCTTCGGTTTACATGTTTCTTCAGCCAATGAAGTGTCAAGCCCCAAACCCGATCTATCATTTTTCACTTTCTCAAACAGCTAAAAAATAAAAATGTCTTCTGAGAACGAACAAAAAATTGCAGTTAAAACTATAATCGCCTAGAAAATCAAAAAAGAAATAAATCAAATAGAAACTCAAAGAAAAAAACCAAATAACGAAGAAAATCATGCACTATAAGAGTAAAAGTAGTAACCGGTTGCTGAATACCACTGTTATCTTTCCCGAGCCCTGAACCCTCCTTCCATCCAAGATTTTTAAGAAGCTTATAACCTTTATTACTTTCATCAAGGCGTGAAACTACTGAATTTGAACGCAGAATAACACTCTCTGTACTTGTACCTGCCAAAAAACTAGAGTTCACTAACCTCAAAGGTATAAAAGAGAGAAAAACAATGTAAAAAGAAACTTTTGCAAAAATTAAATATATTTTCTTGTTATAGTCTAATTAAAGTATCTGTATAAACATAAAATTACTGTAAATCAGGCCCTTGCATATACGAAAAAACTCAGAAAATTCAAAATAATTCCTTATCTTTACCTGAAACTGGTTTTGCGACACAAGCTGAGTAGACGGGATCAACCAACTGCGGTGAGCGAGGAACAGGTCTTTTGATAGCTTTATTATAAAAGCCTTGTGGGTGATGCAAGTTCCAGCGTTTCATTTCCTTTTGCCTTTCAAATTCCTCCTATAGCCAATTAAAAGCAGTACAAAGTAAGCTTTACAAAGCAAAGAAATTTCTATATAAGTACCCCTAAAAGTCCATATTCAGCTTTCAAGGCTTTCAGCGTTCTTCGTCGCTGCTGTTCAGATGTAAGACCTGTACTTTCTTGTGTAAAATTACATGTACTGACAGGAATAGAAAATAAACCTGGCTCACATCCATTGCAGGTATTGGAACCTAAAATGGGAAGTACCAATACGGTTGAATAAATTACCTTCCAATGCAAAAAAAATAAATAAATAAGTAAACTTTATAAAAGACTTCCCACATACCTACCAAAAATAATTAAAAGTTAGTATTTAAAAGAAAAAGATTATCTTATCAGCAACAGAATTTTAATATACCGTGATGTATGTGGACACGAAAAATGTCAAGTCCGATGGCGCATTCATCGCTATGTTTCAATACTCCTACTGTATCTTCACATATTACAGAACCTTGAAGATATAAAGGTACAGTATTCAACAAAGGCCTTAATTCAAATTCCTTATCATCATTTCTGTACCTTATTTCTGCAACAGCTTTCTGAAAGTAAAGTAAGCTCCAATATCTCAGCAAAAGAAGTTTGTTATGAAGGAACGTTTTTTTATAAGAAGAAAGCTTAAACTTTTTTAATTTACACGCAGAACGAAAAACTATTGCTAAACGAAGTTTTACTACAACTCAAGATTTTCGTACTTGTCACCAAGTCGTCTAAACCAGTCAAACAGTAACGTAAATTGAAGTACAGTTTCAATCAAAACCTGATTCTCTGCCAACGTAAAGAAATTTATAAACACTGTACAGTATGTTAATCTTCTACACAAATGTTAACGGCTAGTCCCTAAACATTAACTACCGAAAAACATTTTTCTAAATAGCAAAACAGCATAACCAAACATCAAAATTTATTCTTTACTTGAGAAAGTTCAGAACTGAGTCCAGAAGGTAGCTTTAAACAAATATCAAATTGATCTCCAAAGCCAAGAAATGCTCCATCGATTGTGACGATATGAAGATCACCATTTTCGCCCACTAATCGTATGCATGGAGGGTATTCAATGCGCTCATCTTAAAACCTTCCACATAGGAAAAATACAGTAATAAGATTACATGCAAAAACCCATACTTCTTAAAAAATAGCATATATAAATTGGAATTTAATGTAGAGTTAAACTGAATGATACCCAAAGAACATTTTCAGGTCACAGATGTTCTGACTTCACTTAGACCAATCTAACGAGTGACGAGAACAAAATATATTACAAACAATTTTGCCTTCAATTGTTTTCTTCATCCAATAAATAAAGTCACCTTCAATAAACTGTTTTATTTCATCCTCCGAATCTTTTTCGCCAACTTCATCTTCAAAACAACTGTCATCAGATACGTTTGCACAAACCTGGGAGATCAAGTCGTACAAACACTCAAATATATCGACTTCTTCCTGGTCCATACCAGTCACATAGGATTCGCCTAGCAAAGTTTCGTCATTTCAGTTCTTGAAGTAATAAATTCCAAAAGTACTTCCGACTACTAAATTTTCATCAATAAAGACAAAACCCCTAAAAAGAGCTTCAGATCCCGTTTGTTCCGCTACTTAAAGATCATTGCATTATATGCACTTATATGCATTATATGCATCACTGCACTTAAAGATCATTGCCATCAATGTCCAAATCAGTCCCAACTTATGAACCACGTTTAGACCTAGACCTACTGGATTTATTAGTACAAACAGTAATATAGCAAATTCGGATTAAAAAACAATAAAAACTCCGAACCAAACAACTCATGACTTCAAACACTACTATGTTGCAACTAATATCCTAAAAACAAGCGCATTTTAAAAAAAAAAACTCCCTGCTCGCTCAATACTTTCAACATAACCGCTAGTCTGTTTTTCAACTTTAAAATGAGCCCGTATGTCATAAACAGTATCAACGCACTCACTTTCCTTAAGAATAAGCTCATCAATATAACAAATTTACCCTGTGACTTACCATGAAGTGAGACAGCATAATTTTTTGCTTTTCTCGAGCTCCACAAATGTTCCGCAGGAACTCTAGAATGAAATATAAAGTTCCTACTATTCTCGTCATAAAAATAATAGCATCTTGTCGATGGATGGTAAAATAATGATGTGTTCTAAAATTTTTAACAGTTCAGTAACAAGTCAAAAGAAAATAGTAAAATAAAAGAAAAAAAAAAGTAAAAAAACCTGATCATAATAATAGCCAGATTCGCTGTTATAAAACATCTTATACTTATCATGGTAGACAAAACCAGGAAGATGATTCTCCCAGAAACTGTTACACACAGTCTCCAAAATCATGTCCGCAATTGAAACCTGCAAAACAACTTTCATTCAGCAATATACTATAAGCCCATGTACGCCACACTTAGAAATTTGACGAAAAATTATGTAATAACAGAGGCTTTTGAATAATCTAAAAAAAAAAACCAAATTTCAATGTTTTAATTCGAAAGAAAAAAGATGAACGTGAGACAATAAATTTAGATTTCTCCATAAAATTAGGCAACTACTAACGAAAAAATAAATAAATAAATAAACAAAAATAACCTCAGTGGAACAATCAGGTGCTTTAGGATCAAGCATGATTGGCTTTTCTAGTCTTTTAATAACTGGCAACAGTACTAAATACAGCGATAACAATAACAGCGCTGTCAATTACGAATAATAATCACGAAATAATTAGGAGACAATAAAGAATTACACAGGATTACATCGATCAAGCCACTAAAACTAACGGTGTCACCGAATAACGCAATAGCAGAAGATGTACAGCAAACCAGTCCTTTCATCGCCCATTCCTTAGTAACCCGATAAGCTGACTGTGTTAACGGCAGTATCGGTTCTTTAATTTGGTCAGCGCTGAAATTTGGTTTTTATTGTCCTGGAGAGGTGCCAACAGTGCCGCCAAATCTTCCAACCATTCGGCATTGCACCAAAAAAAGCGTTGTTTTTGCGCCAACATAACCTGAAGTTTCAGTAGATGTCCTCGTATTTCATCCAGGTATCCCGATATCTTAATTAGGGTAATTTTCCTATTTTGCTGCAGACCTGCTAATTGCAGCGTTTTTTGACATTTCAAAACTTGCGATTTGTCCCTTGACCCGTGACATTTGTACTATTCCATCACCTTAAAGTTTATTAGAATATTCCTCTTTAGTCTTTTTATGCGATGTCGCTTAGTTTCTACTTTAAGATAACCCTTTTGCGGGAGATAATCAGATTTCGACAGATATTTAAGCGGCGTTTGCATCTCTTTACGGTTTCAGCACCCGCTGAATCTGATTTTACGGGCTCATATGTTTGAAGTCCAGCCATTTTTCTGAAATTATACGACTTTGTAGATTCAATATTCCGAAAGTTCAATGTAAGCTTTGACCCGCGTATAATCTGTGTTTTCAAAGAGGTTATCCTTCAGTTTTATCAACTGCCTGTACTTAGTCCTAATTTTTGAGAGTCTCTTAGGTTGATAAACGGTGTTCAGGTGGTTTAAAGAATTGTCTGCTAAAGAGAACGAGAAATAGCTTTTCAACCACTGCTTCTTTTTTGCCCTCGTATGAGTCATATTTATCAGTTAAGGGGGGAGGATATATGGCTGTAGGTAACAAAAAATGAAGAAAAAAATGCGAGCTGCCTTTTTCATACTCCACCGTTTTTTCATTGGCATTCCGATGCCAGAAGTCTATTTGAATTGTTGACTAGAAATGGTCACTATTTGTGTTTCTTCCAAGTGCACAAAGCTATTTTTTATTGTTTTCCTATTCCGTTATCGTTGGAACTCAGAATAAGTCTAAAACAAAAGCAGCTGCAAGTTTCAGTTTGATAAAAGTGTGCGAGGAACACATAGATTTTGTATGTTGTAACTCATAGTTAAAAGTGTAGAAGTACTTTTATATTTCAAATTTTTAAAAGGTGCGAAGGTTTCTTTATTTAGTGGGATAAGTTGGGTTGAAATTTGGACAGACTGAAGTGATGAGAAGTGAAAGTGATATGCAACAAATGAAGCGCTTAGCCGGAAATTAAGGCTAGAATTCTGTTGATGGTAACAGGCACTGGACTGTGATAATTGAAATTTGAGAATGATACCAGTTAGTCATTGGGATCGTTTTGATTATACGGGCCATGGGGAAGGCTGCTTAAGAAAACCTGCGTGTGACGTGTTAGCTTATATCGTCTCTCTTGTCTTCTTTTTCTGGGATGAAACAGTTTAATCATTGTTTTATTTTATGCTTTTAAATATGTCTTTAGTTGTTATTAATTTCTTTTGCAGTGAAGGAAATGAGTCAGACAACTGTAGGACCATATGGACATCAACAGGATCCGGAGAAGATTATTCAAGCTACCGCTCATATTGAAGATAAAGCAGCTGAGATAAAAAAAACCATTGAGCAGTTAATCTTCATGTTGGATCTCCAAGACAAAGTCCCCTGGTCAGTTTAACTATCTAAGTGTTGATGTAAACTACAGCTGTTTGTTGGTTTCAGAAGAATTGGAATTTCTTGTGCTTTTCGTTTCTTACAAATTTTATAGGCTATTACAACTACAAATGTTATTAAAAAAGTGAAGTTATTTAGGCCTGAAATGTTAGATAAGTTTTCGTCGTTAGCTAGTGCCATGACTCAACTACAGTCAATGCTGAAGAAGTCAGCGTTACCTTCTGGTGCTGAAGACTACGGGTTATTGTTACGAACACATTTGCTCGTTCCACACCTTCTTTCTATGGACATTGACCCAGCACTACAGGTATGTATACTTAAACATCTTAATCTTTCTTCCAAATTTTTTTTTACATCTTGCTCCTAGGCGTTCATTGGTAGTTCTGATCTAAGAAATCGTTGTTTTTCTTTACCTCTTGAGGTTTCAAATAGCACTGAAGGCAAAAAAAAGCTTGAGATCTAAAATTAGAGCAGGACCGGGAGAAGAATTTTTGACGGATTAATTTTTTCGCTGGGTTATTCCTTTTTAAATTTCTGTTTTTATTTAGAGCAGTTTATTTTGTTTTAAAATTAGGAGCAAACTGAAAAGCGTTTGCATTTCTGGAATCATGATGTTTGCCCCGATTACCTACGAACTAAGTTAACGCCGGAATTGGAAAACGAAGAAGCACAGTTTGAAAACGAGAGAAACGTGCGCGGTGCAGACGCGGTAAACCTTAGTTTGTTTTGCATGGCTTTGAATTTGCACAAAAATAATGTGTGGAGGATAAGTCTCTGGTTCAAAGGAAACTTCTTACTCTGTTTCAGATTCATAAACAAATTACTACTATGAATAAACATGTCGAAACACTGCTCGCAAGCCTTGCCGACACTTCTCGTGGTCAGAATGATATTCGTGCAGACGCGCCTGCTTACAATGACCGAGATACTCAAACACTTGTCAGAGCTGTTGTTAATGGTGAAAGTTTACGCCCTACTCGTATCGGACCTGTGGAAGCAACACAGTCTACAGCAGCTTCATCTAGTTCGACTAGTACTTCAGCTAATAGTCGGACTTCTGGTGCCTCGCCTACCATGCAAAGACGGTGATATATGAATTTTTTTTGTTTTGTCAGACTGCTTTTTAGCTTTTTCAAAAAGCGAAACCTTATGAACTTATTTTGATTATGTGTCTAGAATTTTTATTTGCTTCTATATTTTAAACCTTACGGTATATAGTAGTCTGCCAGCTGACGTTGACGCTTTTTTTTTTTTTTTTTTTTTTTTTTTTTTTTTTGGAG